>MU262421.1:17500-37500 GCA_020310875.1 Ceratopteris richardii | reverse complement strand
AAATAAAAAAAAGGCTTTTTCGAATATGTGCAAAGGAAAGTAGATATGCATCTATAGTATTATAGTATACTATGTACGTACTTTGGTTCACCATCCATTATGGAGGATAGCTTTTAGTCAAAGAAATCTAATGGGATTTATTCTTGTTCACTCTCCATATGTAATTTATTGGTGACTCTATTAGCCATAACATCCGGACCTATGTATTGAATGCTCTCCATGTTATGCAATATATTTTCTTAATCCATGTCTTATTCTTTTTATTTTTGGAGTCGTTTCTTCAAAAATCAAGGGAATAAAATTTGTAGACTTGTATATCATGGTCTCAAAGTTCTTTTGACAACATGTTTTTCACATGGTGCTTACGTGTTGTGATTATATTTGGGATGGCATAAATTTTATTGACTGGGCATAACAGATAAATAGATGGATTTTATTGGAATCTTTGGATTGATTTAGTCCCTACGTTTTTCCAGGAGAAGATTTCCAAAGAATGTATAAAATGATGGTTTGATTAGTCCGTAAGATACTTATGGTGATGATGAATTTTATACCATGTTACATGGCCCTTTCGTATTTTGGATAGTAATGTTCTTCTATGTGTGGATATACTAGGGCTTTTTGGATTGATGATTCATACATGGAAGGGATGACCTTCATATGATGGTTTATCTTGGCAAAGTGTTGGATATGATCATAAAAACATAGCTTGATACTTCATTAGGAGTGTTTTCATCTTGTTTTGAAATTGGATCAAGTTTTGTTAAAACTTTCACTGTCTTTCGGTTTTCTTCAATGCTTGGATTCAAGTGTTCCAAATCATCAAGCTTCACTCTTGCACCCTATCTATTCACGTCCTCAAACATCCTTTAAGATTTATGGACTTCTTGTTGTACTTCCTTTGTTTGGTGTGATAAACTACCGTCCTCATCCTCTTCCTACTCTGATTTCTTATTATTCTGATTACTCATACCTTGTTGACTAACATAATCAACAATCTTGAGAACATCTACTTCAAGTACTGGGATCATTGTACTATTTTGTCACAAGAAAACCTTATTCTTCATCATTTGCTAGTGCATTTGCCACATTATATATTTTTGCATACAAAGGCCTTTCCTCCATTAGTATTGTCTTTAAATCATTCATTCATAGGAAGATCTTCTGCTTCACCTTTGCCACACATACCCAAGGCTTTTGCAGAATCATTGGGTACGTGCATGAAGAAGAAGGAAGTCATAGCACCACAAAATTAACCTTAAACTATAAGCCATGTACTACCAAACACTCAATTCCTAAGAATACCCAATGCTTGAATGTGCCATTGGTTGCCCATATTTACCTGAAATAGTTGTGGGGCCCAATCTAGTAGTGAAAACTCTTGACAAAGACACTTGGGCAATATGTCTACTCTTGATCCCCTATCAATCAAGACTCTATTTAGCTACATCTTCTCGAATGTCACATTGATGACGGGTACTTGATAATCTACATCGATAGTGATCTATCTACTATTGCTACTTTGGAGTGCTCCATATTCAAGGAATCTTGTTTATTGCCTTTAAGTGGTTCCTATGACAATTGTTGTGCAATTTTCTTTTTGAATCCCAAGATCAATGAAAGAAGTTTCACTAAATTTTATGTTAACAAAGCTTCGATCAAAGCCTCATACAAGACATCCAAAAATCCTTCTTGTATAGGCTTCACAACATCTTGGGTACACAACTGCACTATCTTCGTGCTTTGTTCCTTTTGTTGATGTTTCATCCCCAAACAATGGATGATCATTTTCTATCACCGAAGTTTGTAGAATTGCTCTACGAACTTGATATTGGATCATCCAATCAATTGTCATTTTTGTCACGAGGAAGGAGATAAGGAAGAGAGCTCACACACACTCTCACAATCAAAGAGAAGCACACACTCAGATTGAGATAAGGAAGAATGATCTTCTTCTTCTTCTTCTATTACATAAAAAGGAATGTACAAGAATGACCTAATAATAAGAATACAGCAAGTGCAATATATAAAGATCAGTACATAAGGAAAAATCTAATGTCCGCGAATGAGTGAACTTGCAAGTAACAAATGTGCCATCACTATCGGTAGATAATTCTAATAAAGCTCAATGAAGTATCCCTGACATATATTAGCGTGACCACTATACATGTTAGAGAAACGAAAAATTGATACGTGTCATCCTGGATCATCACATGTTGAGCTTGATATCTCAACACTCCCCCTCAAGCTCAACGTCATGTTCTCTAATCTAAGCATCTTTCGAAACTTCTTCAGCTTCTCTGCTCCAAGTGCTTTAGTGGAAATATCAGCAACCTGCTCATCTGTTCTCACATAAACAAGATCAATGTCACCTGCTAATACCTTATCTCTGATGAAGTGATGATGTACCTCGATATGCTTTGTTCTAGCATGGAAAACAGGATTTTGTGCTAACTATATGCTGCTAAGATTATCACAATAGATAGTGATATGCTTTTGCACTTCCACACCTAAATCTGTAAGTAGCATCTCCAACCATGATGCCTCACATGCTGCCATTGCAGCACCTCTATACGTAGCCTCTGTACTCGACAAAGCAACAATGGGTTGCTTTTTGATGCTTCATGTAATAGCTGCACTCCCAAGTGAGAATAGAAAAACACTAGTAGATCTTCTATCTAGAATGCTACCCGCCCAATCTGCACGGTGTATCCATAAACCTGCAAATCATAAAACAATGCATAATCCAAAGTAGCACTCACATAACGTAGAATGCGCCTCAAAGCATCCAAATGTGGCTTCTTGGGAACCTGCATAAATTGACTTTCAAGTCCAAAACTATAGCTTAAATCAGGCCTTGTAATTATGAGATATATAAGACTTCCCACAATTTTCATGTACATAGTAGCATTTTCCAATGCTTCACCTGATGTGGCATCCAACTTCAAATTCTAATCTAATGGCATAGAAATTGGCTTACGATCAGCCATACTATACTTTTGCACCATATTCAAGGCATATTGCCTTTGTGACATCCATATACCTGTTTCTGTATGTATAAACTCAATGCCCAAGAAATAACGCATCACACCAAGATCTTTCATGTCGAATTCCTGCATAAGAAGTTGCTTCACCTCTTTGATGCTTTCTTCATTATCACCACCTACAATCAGGTCATCAACATAAATAGCCACAATCGTGATGCCATCATCAGCCTTCCTTGCATATAGTGAATGATCTGCATCACACATAGAAAACCCAATGCTGGTTAAGTAATCAACAATCCTTGCATGCCATGCACGAGGAGCTTGCTTCAGCCCATACAAAGCCTTTTGCAACCTGCAAACATATTCTGGATGCTTTGGATCTTCATATCCTTGTGGCTGGTCCATGTATACTTCTTCTTGTAACTCACCATGTAAGAAAGCATTCTTCATATCCATCTGATGCAAAGTCCATCCTTTTGTTGTACCTAATGCAACAAGTGTTCTGACAGTTGACATTTTAGCTACAGGGCTGAATGTTTCCTCATAATCAATGCCATATGTTTGTGCATATCCTTTACATACCAATTGTGCTTTATACTTGCTTATGCAACCATCAGCATTATGCTTTACCTTGTAAACCCATTTGCAGCCTGTGGGTTTCTTTCCTTGCGGCAATGGAACTAGCTTCCATATATCATTCCCATAAAGTACAACCATCTCCTCATCCATAGCTTTTTCCCAATCTGCATTTCCAATTGCATCTTCAAAACAAGAAGGTTCAACATCTTGTATTACCTTGGTCATGTAGGCATAATGAGGAACCATATAACTGTCATACGCCAATGGTTGCACTGAATTCCGCATCCTCCCAAATCTTCTTGGTCTTGGGTTACTTCTCCTTGTATCATCTGCATGTGCCCTTCTTACTCCAAAGGAGTCTTCACAGAGGGCAATCCAAGTTCCTCATCAAGGCTCTTTTCTAAACTGCTTGAATCTCCATCAACATCTTCAAAACCTGCACATGTTTTACTACTAGCCGAAAGATTTTCTTTACCTTTCTTGGATGTATTTGATGAATTTGGTGGACTGAAATTTCCACATAATCTTCCACTCCATGGATCTGATTTGGAACTATTGCTTGGTGATGCATCCGGTCCACTCAAAACTTGAGATTCTGCATTTGATTTTTCAACATTTTCTTTGTCATTTGATTCAAGATTCAGTCCTTCTTTGGCATTTCATCAAATACCACATCTCTACTCACCTTCACCTTTCGTGTGAGTGGGTTATAACATTTGTACCCCTTTTGCTCAAGGGAGTATCCAATGAGGATACATTTTTATGCTTTTGGATCAAGCTTCATCCTCAACTAATCTAGAACATATACATATGCAATACATCCAAATACTTTCGTATGTGATAAGTTTGGCTTTTTACCTGTAAACTTCTCTTCAGGTGTAACTTGATGTAGAGCAGCAGTTGGAGTTCTATTCATGATGCATACAGCCGTATGCACAGCTTTTGCCCAATAACAATGAGGCATATTCTTTTTAGCCATCAAGGCTCACTATTTTTGCAATATGTCTATTTTTGCATTCAGCAACGCCATTCTATTGTGGTGTGTACCTGCATGAAAACTGGCGTTGAATTCCATGACTTTTTAGAAAATTGTTGAACTCATTTGACATGTGTTCACCTCCTCCATCGGATCTTAATGTCTGAATATACTTCCTTGTGTGCTTTTCCACCATAGTTTTTAAATTATGAAAGCGAGTGAATACCTCACTCTTCTCTTTTATGAAATAGACCCACACTTTCCGTGTATGGTCATCAATGAAAGTAACATAAAACCTGCAACTTCCCATAGATGTGGTCTTTGCTAGATCCCAAACAGCTGTATGTACTATTTCTAGTATGTTCTGACTAACATGCTTGTCATGTGGAAATGATGCTCTTGACTGTTTTCCAAATTGACATGCTGCACATACCTTTTGCATTTCTACAACTTTGAAATTTGGTAGTCCATGGACAATGTCCTTTGACTGCATCAATTTTTTCCTTTGCAAGTTTGCATGTCCAATCCGTTTGTGCCACATCTCTATAATTGCAATAAAACCTGCACCTTTTGCAAACATGGTTGCATTCATTTCAGGAATCTTCACATTTAAGGTGAACATCCTACCCAATTGGTTTCCTTTGGTGCAACCAATCGTCCATCTTGCTTGTACTCTTCTGCATATAATCCATCAGCATTGAACCTGACTTGTAATCCTTGGTCAACCATTTGTCCAATAGAAACCAGATTCTTTGTTATATTTGGAACATGCAACACATCAACAAGATGTTTTACCTTTCCATCCTCTATAGATAGTGCTATGTTTCCTGTATGCTTAATAGGATGTGATGTGTCATCACCTGTTTCAACATATCTAGGAACTTGCAATTTCTGCAAAGTACTAAACCATTCAGCATGATGTAGTCATGTGATTTGAACCACCTGAATCAACATACGAGACATTATCATTTGGTTTTGAAACGCCAGCAGACATCGTATTCATCATATGATGTTGAACCATGAACAACTTCTCAAAATCATACGCACTTGTGGATGCATAGTTATTCTGCTGCCTTCTATTATTTTGATTCTTTAACCTGCAATCACATCCAAAGTGTCCAAGTTTACCACAATTCTAGCATCCTTTATTGTCATTACCTGAATCATTTCATTGGAAATTTCTGTGGCCTCTTTGGCTCCCCCTTCCTTCAAATTGTCCTCTTCCTCCTGCATGATTCTGTTGTTGACCTTGGTCTTGATTACCATTTCCTCTTCCACTTTTGAAACCTCTGCCTTTGCCTCTTCCTCTGCCAGAGTAGAATACTTGCTCAGAACTGGGCTTTCCTTGGGAGTTTGAATCATCACCAAGATTCTTTTTTTCAATAATCCGCATGGATACCAAATCAACAAAATTCGGAATATTTTCTCTCGTCTGTATAGAAGTTTTGAACTCCTTTATGCAGCTCCTAAACCTCGAAGGCACACTTCCAGCTTATCATCATCATCTATATTCACGCCAATAGACGCAAGTGACTCACATATGATTTTGATTTTCAGAGTGTAGTCACTTATAGACATGCTCTTTTTCTCCAATGTATTCAGCTCGTTCTTGAGTTCCAATTTCCATGCCTTTGTATTGATCTCATACAGAGTGACCAAATTGTTCCAAGCCTCTTTTGGAGTCTTTACATCCTGTATGTGTCCAATCATGCTATCCTGTACGCTAACAGATAACCAATACATTACCTTTCATGCTCCTTGATTCCATTCCTCATATGCTCTTAACTATTCTACAGTCCGATTCCTCTCTGGCAACTGCGGAGCATTTTCGTTCCCTCCTTCGATGTACTTCCAGTCAGTTTTTCCCATCAGGAAATTTGTCATTCTAAATCTCCAAGCATTGAAGTTGTTCTTGTCTAGCTTATCACTCATAAGCTGACTCATTCCATCTACGTTTGCCATTTTTGTAGCAATTCACAATACTGCAAAACACTACAAGCAACATTTCTGCTTGAACACTGTCCCACTATGATGTGACAATTTGATCTAAAAAAAACACAGTTTTTGTGTATCAACAGTACATGGAATTGCTCGAAATTCTAGATCTGGAATATGAGTGTTACCGAACACAACGCAAGTTACAGTTTCAGAAACTGACCTGGTTCTTCTGTGGGCCCCATCTTGTGGGCTCAAAACGGAGGTTGAGATGGCTCCAAAACTTTGATCTGACAAAAATGAGTGGCCTCAAAGGGATAACTCACGAAAATATTTTGAGGTCTTCTACCTTCACATCGCTTCTCGTAGCAAACGAAGGTCATTTGTGAATCCCATTTTCTCCACACCTTGGCATATACTCTTCACCGTCGCCTTCTCCACGAGCTCTCTACAGCCACGCTGGCTCTGATACCATGTCGTGAGGAAGGAGATAAGGAAGAGAGCTCACACACACACTCTCACAATCAAAGAGAAGCACACACTCAGATTGAGGCAAGGAAGAATGATTTTCAATCTTCTTCTATTACATAAAAAGGAATGTACAAGAATAACCTAATAATAAGAATACAACAAGTGCAATATATAAAGATCAGTACATAAGGAAAAATCTAATGTCCGCGAATGAGTGAGTTGGCAAGTAACAAATGTGCCATCACTCTCGGTAGATAAATCTAATAAAGCTCAATGACGTATCCCTGACATATACCGGCGTGACCACTATACATGTCAGAGAAACCAAAAATTGATATGTTTCATCCTAGATCATCACATGTTGAGCTTGATATCTCAACAATTTTCACCATCAGATTCTTGAATTCAGCCTTCACTCACATGATTGCCAAAACTCTTGATTCTTGCACTTCCTGCATACACATACTATGATCAAATTCATATGAATGAATTTGATGCTTATTTTTCTTGCACAATGTTATCCTTTGACGACGTACCATCTATTTTTTTAATAGTTATTGCATTTGCTTGGGTTGGGCCTCTCCCCTTTACATTTGCAACTTACACCATAATTCACATGCAAGGCCCTAGTGATGTTTCAGTAAATCCCAATATGTACAAGGGAACTTGGGTCTTGGGAAGCCTTGTGATCGTTTCCATCCACTTTTCTATGCTTCTTGATCTAATCCTCCTCGTTGAAATCTTGTTTGCACACCCTATGGCGCCACCATATTTGATTGCACCTACATCTTGGCTAATATATTGGTGTTCTAGAGTCTCTATAATTAGGATTGTAGTAACATGTCTCATAGCCATGCCCCAATTAGTGACATACTTGGGAGTACAATTTCTTTTGTCACTTAGTTCGAGGTTGTTCACATCTATTTTTTTTAGAATTAATTTGTTTATGTTAGTTACCTCGTTAATGGATCTTGAAGCTTTGACATGCTTCCCTTTGAATTTTCTATCACGTTTTGTTTCCTTTGAGTGCTTTTTGCGTTTTATCTTTGCTTTTGAGATAACCATTCTTCTTTGTCATCGTCCATATCAGATTCTGTATTTGACTCTATCTTTAGATTTGAGGAATCTGCTTCCCAATTGGATTTCCTAGATGTTGATTTTGGAACTTATCGAGCTTTGTTATTTTTCTTGTTCTTACTCTTATCGAGAAGATTGCATCTTCTTTTTTCCCATCTCATAACTTTTACTAACTTTATGCAATCTTGATTTTGGGCCAATTGTGCATATCCAGCTATCACACTCTTGAGTTGTATGTGCAATTCTTTATATAAATAATTGCCCACTTGCTCCTTAGAAGGCCTTTGAGTTGGGGCCAACCTATCCAACAAATTTTTAAATTGTTGAGTATAGTCTCCTATGAATAAATTATGTTGTTTAATTTTCCTTAAGTTTCATAATACATCTTTAGGTGCTCTTGTCGACCTTGAAACAAGGCAAAAATCTAATCTTTTAGCTGTCATATGCGTGAAACAATAGTCGATGTGATCTTTTCGTAGTTTTAGTTTTGAGATAGTAAATAAGATTTCTATCCCCAAAACAAAAATTAACTCTAATAACTAAGGAGGATCTTCTAATTTTCTTATCACTTAAACTGTGAGACTGTTATAATTAACCATAAGAAAAAGCACCAATGCCAACCTTGTTTCTTTTTTTATTTTCTAAAAATCCAATCAATAAATCAGAATTGAATGATAATTGGGAAAACAATCGAATTAAATAAATATGAATTATTTCTACATGCAAATATATCTGTAAACAAGCGCAAATTACATGTAAAACTAAAAAAGAGCATATGTTTGTGGTAAAGAACCGATAACAAGGGGATAAATGAAACTCCATGCCTTCTTGCACTTAATAAACAAGTTATAACTTTTTCTATTTTTTTGTGAATGGTGATGAGTAACGACTTATTTTGTTACACTCATAGAGGGTCTAAATCAAACTTTTACATGGCATCTTAGATGACTGGGAAGTTCCAAAAAAGCACAACTCTTAAAATGTCTTAACTTCTTCTGGAAAGAAAGTCATAAGCAATCCAATTCTTGGATTTTGTATAGTGTATTTTATAATATAAAAACATTCTGTGAATAAAATATTCTTGTTATCCTCTTCTTTTCTTTTTCTTTTTTTACATTTTTTCCTATTCCTCTCTCATTTCATTCTAAAGCGACAATCAAAAGGAAGTATTTCATGTTTCAATTTTATCGATGGGTTTGAGATTTAAGCACATACATAAGGTGTTTTTCCCCTTATCGTTGCTTCCATTATAGGGACTTTGGGTAGGCATCAAATACATTCATATGAACTTGTTGATCTTCTATAGTTTAATTATTTTTTATTAGACCCAGCTCTTTTAGTTTGAGAGTTTTCTAGGTACTTTATAATCAACTCTTAGGACGAGAAACCTTATCATGTCTTCCATCTTTTTTCTTCTATAAAACATATGGATCCAACCATTTTTTTTCTTTTAAAGTTGCATCATTTTAATGACTAAATCAAACTTCTCATTTTTGGAAAAAACACTGATTTTATAGAAGGTTTGAATAACCTCTTAGCAACTCTAGTTTACCTTGACTTTTAAGATTCATTTATATTTTCTAAATGCTTCAAAACTTGTAAAATAATTATTTTCCTTCAACTCCATATTTCTCCTTACTTATGAAAAGAAACCAACCAAAATTTCTAGCCCATAGTTAAATTCAAATTCACTATAAGATGAAGAAAAAATGTCATTATGTTTGAAGCATCACTTTTAAAATTTCCAGTTACAAAAGAAAATACATGTTTTAATAGTGACGTTATTACTCATCCTTTCCTCTAGAAAAAGTGAACAAGATGCAATCTATTTAAAAAGAAACTATGGGATTATTAAACTATGAAGCAGACCCTTAATGTTTTGGCTTCATCTACCTTAGAAACTATGACAATGTTCTAAATATTGTACATAATGCTAAACCACTTTAAACCAACGATATGCAACTACTGTTGACCCGTTTATCACTATGGAACATGGACACACAAACGTGAAAAAAATTGAAAAAGTAGTTATCATAACAAAAGCTACTCGAATTGCATAAAAAATTCATAAATTTCTATGCAAGAATGAAAAATAATTTTTATCGTTTCTCAAGTGTGCTTGAAAAAAATCATTAGGAAATGTTGAACTATAATTTTTCTATAGTCAAGCTAGACCGATAAATATGGCATATCTTTGTTATAGTTACTCAATGGTAATGGCAATAATAGCTCTAGTAAGTCTAGGAAAATTTTTTTCACATAATTTCATAGCATAGAATGAATATTTTTGTAAAATTTCTTGTCATATGGAAAGGCTATCCCCAAAGAAAACCATAAGAGAACGTCTAGAAAATGATTTTTTTAAAGATTTTGGGTATTATTAAACTTCTTTAAAGTCGGAGATGAGGGGGCCACTATAAAAAGGCAGAGCCCCTCACTTATAGGCACTTCATACTAATGTAAAAGAGAGATCTTATATTTTGAATTTTGTGCACAAGCTTTTGCTTCTTCTCCAAGTATGATTTTTGCATGTTTCATGGTTTTTAACAAGATTATTGCTCCCATGAGTGTTCTTGAGGCTATTTATTTATGGCCATTTATTTAGATTTTAAGGTCTATTTTATGCGGAATTATTGTTGATATATTTTGTTAGTGATGTGTGTGAACTAACCAGATGCACAAGTGAACTAACCAGATGCACAACAAGCCATACTTATGACCATATGAAATAGCAGTCATGCCGAAACAGTCACCCACGAGACTTGAACCATTGGTTTCTCTGTTTACCATCACACTACCTTGACCAATCCCCTCAACCACTCACACTACATAGGAACTTGATCACAAGAAACTTTAGCCACTTGCTCTTGATGTGTACATATTAGTTGTTCTCCTAGGGTTTTTATTTTATCTTGATTTCCTCTCTCACTAGTCTCTTGTTAGCAAGTTCTCCTTGGTCATTTATATGCTTAAGATCACTTGTAAGAATATACACATTACCATCCCTTTCAACATACTTATCATTTATAAGTTGAGTTATTGGAGTCATATTGAAGGGTGAAATGGGCCTAAGTCTTGCTACAAATCTTTGAAGGGCATATAGATATATACACTAAATCTTTTTGTAAACTCAGGTTTTAATATATTTATATAGTCACCTTTATTTGAACACTCTTTTTGCATCATGTTTCTAGTTCTTTGTGATGTCATACTTTGTCTAGAGCAGGTTGTTAGATTTAGTTCTTCTAATGGGGAATTACTTGGATTCAATGAGAAATTATTTTTAAGTCTCTCAATATCATTGGTTGCTTCCAAAACTAAAAGTTTTGTTTTTTTATCAAATAGTCACAATTTTCAATTTGATACCAAAATATCAAGGTTTCCTATGCCCAAAAGTGTTTACTTAATCAAAACAGGAATTTGTGATATTCTACAATGCTCAAAACCAATACAAAAAATACTTTTTCTTACTTCAAATCATTAAAAAATGTGTATTTGAGGCTCTTGCTTTTGGATATGGTTGAATGCTAGTGTATGCACATAAGAACTTTTTTGCTCACTTTGTGATTCTTTGCTCTTACTTTCACTCAATCACACTCTCACAATGACTAAGTCATAGATTTTTTTTGGCTTGTATAGTTTTTGCCAAAAATTCATAATTTTATTATCCCCTTTTGAAATAAAAAATTTGAGATGTTTTTCCTTCTCTTCAAGTAAAAAATTCATGGTTTTTTTAATATTCTCTAGATAAAAAAGTCATGATTTCGTGATACATGCACTCCAAAAAATTGAATTTTAAGTCAATTTATTTATCTCTATTACATATTAATTTCGAAAAGTGCTCATATTCTATTTCTTTTGATCATTTAAAAACAAAAAATCACCTCTTTCTTTAAAGTGAAAAAATCCATGATTTCTTGAGAATTCAAACAACTAAAAAGTGGCAAATTTTTCAACTTGAGTTTCTTCACAAATCCCCCAATTTCTATTCAAGATTTTTTCTAATCTAATCAATTTATAGACTTCTTTTTTCTATTGCCTCACAATCCAATTGCTTTCTTGCACCAATTCTTTAATGTTTTCCAACTTTATCTTCTCCTTTATTTTGATTTTTTGAATAATTTGTCACTTTTTTGTTTTTTTTGGTGTCCTTTTCAACAAATAAAATTCAAATACAAAATAAAAAATAAAACTAAAATGCAGTAATGAAACAAAAATGTGACTTAATGAATTTAATGATGTTGTAAGTTCCACACTCACTAATGTCTTTCAAGTTTTCAAATAATCTTATTCCTACCAATTCACCATTCCTCCTAAAAGAGGTACAAAAAGTTGTAGAGTTTCAAATAGTTGAGCAAATAATGATCAATTTGAGGATAAAAATACCCACATGATCATCCTTCTTTCTCAATTGATTGAGAATTTGCGAAGGAATAATTTTCTTGCCTTCATAATCAAAATTGAAAAGAGAATACTTGACTTATCTTCCCTTTATGTTGATTTCCATTGCATAGTACCTTTTCTTGTGGTATGTTAAGTGAAGCTTACTTGTGATTTAGGCACCATGAATCTAGGTTATTCATCCCCAAAGACGGTGCCAAAAAGTAATGTTTCAAATCCTGATTCATAGAGCATCTATCCCATTATAGAACAAGTGACTTGGTTGACCTTCTTCTTGAATGAATCAAAAAACGTATTCAAATTGTCAATACAGGGATGACTTAAAATGACTGTTTCTTAAATACTAAGCAATAGACCAGTCATCAACCATTCACACAGAAATAAAGTTAAAATTTACATAAGGTCATTAGTTAATGAAAGAAATGTGAAATCAAGAAAACATGACTTTTTTGAGAAGCTATAACTAAAAACTTAAAACAATCATAAATCAAAGAATATTGCACGAGATTGAGTGATTCAAGTGCCTAATCCATGCCGTTTTTCATTGAAAATTCAAATATAACAGTTACCTATCTTGGATAAAGATCAATGATGAAGCTGCAAAACATTCAAGTTTCTTCAATTCACCTTAATGGTTCTCAAACTTTATCATAATCTCATCAATGATCTCACATATAAGTTTAAACTCATTCTCTTTGTGAAGATTCAACCAAACAACACACATCAATCCATAGAATATATCTCAAAAAGAAATCAAGGCAAGAAAGAAGATGAAAACAAAGAGGAGAGTTGTATTGTCAGTAGTGAATGAATACAAATGACCTTCAAGTCCCTCAAATCTTCTCATCAATGGCTTATATACTTGTTCAAAACTGATCTGTTTTCTCCTAAGGTTATCAAATTCAAGACTTTTAAATCACTATCTATACTCATCGGATGATTCTCCAAATTTGTTCATATCTCCAAGGTAACTCAAGGAAGACTCTTCTTGAGTTTTACAAAATTCAGAACTTTATACATATACTTTTCAGGGCTATTTACAAAGAGATATTGATGCTAAGAATACAAAATACTAGTAAGGTTTCTCCTTAAAGTATTCATTAATAAATAAGTCAAAGAACAAGAAAACATTCATGGATTCCAATAGTAAGGACTTGGACTTGTAACTCTAGTTGCTACATCAATACTTGTATTTTCCTAGTCAAGATAGAAACACAATTCCCTAGAAACATATATGGCATAGTCCCATCGGTGCCATAAGATTCAATAGGATGCCATATATTACAACATGGATATCGAAACAGATAAATTCATCGAGTCTAAGATGGACCAAGAAGAAGACAATTTTTGGAACTTGGCCTTGACTAGGATCATCCATACCGAATTAGACAAAGATTTTAAATTCATCCTTGCTTTAGCCATGAGTTAGTTTGAAGCATTAATTTTATGACTTGGAAGTCAAATCTCCATTATTGCTACCATAGAGCATGAACAAAGAAAAAAGATGTGATGTGAGATAAGTATAATTTCTTGCTTTACTAAGTTTTGCCAATTAATAAGTCAACCTTAGTTCGAGTCTCATGAGGATGAAGAATATCCACTACAAGAAGTGAAGGTCCAAGAAACACATAGGTGAACATATTTCATGGCATAAAATTTCTCACAAGGACTTCATTTCAAAACATCATCATCAGAACAAAATCCCTTTGGTATACACATATCATCTATCTTCCCTAACTTAGTAGGTAAAATTTCCCTTGCATTTAGCAATAGATTTGGGCATTCAAAACTATCTTGAAGTTTTTGCAAGCTATAGTACAAGAATTGAAAGTAAAATCCATCTCATAAGTGGAAAAAATCATATGAAGATTTCCATATAAAGAGACTTTGCAAAATTTGGGCATTCAAATCATCCATCAGGGGCACAAGTTGCAAAGCCGTAATCATTAAAGTGCCATAGAAAAAAATTTCCAAGTCAAGAAAAACAAATGTATGCGGATTTCTCTAGCCTCTCGAGAAATCGCTACACCTTTTTAGGGTATTTGAGCAAAGTTTGGGAGCAAGTGCTCCAACACTCAGTAAGTCAACAACTAGAGAGGCATGTTGATATATTTAGGTAGTGATGTGTGTGAACACACTAGGACCGCCGGGGCACTTTTTTCCCTCTTTAGGAGGTTTTTTTCCCTGACTTGTATATATGCATATTGCCCTAATGGGTCACTTATCTTTGTACATTCTAGTGGTAATACTTTCAATATTGTGTGTTGTGCCGCAAGCTTCTTCTTCCTCCTTGTGCTATTTACATGCTTCCGTAGACATCAAACTCTAGCAATTGGTATCAGAGTAGGTCACCGCTTCATCTAGGGTGTCGTCGACACCCCTTCGGTCACAGTCTTAGAATCACATGAAATGTGGTGAGCATACTCAAGCTGATTAGAAGATCAAAGCAACTTCACTCTGTGGTGCCAAAATCACAATCTGAGCTCGTTTCAGCCTGCAAATAGACTATCACAGCACTAACTGTAGATTCTTGTTCGTGCTATGGCTTCTACTACACCTAATGTAGAGAAAAATTGGTGGGATGGCAGAGATGCTCAAGCACATGCATTGATACCCTTATCTGTCAAACATGCCATTATTCCTCACATTTGCTCTTACAGAACAACTAAGGATGATTGGGATACACTTACCACTTTATACTAGGCAAGAAATAAGGCTCATGTTGCTTACCTCTGAAAACAGTTGGAGAGTGAGCACATGAATGAAGGAGATTCCATGGACAATTTTCTCACAAATATCAAAGATTTGAAAAAACAATTGATTTCTTCTGATGAAGTCTTGCTTGACGGCTCACTTGTGCAGATTATTTTGAATGTTCTTCTCGATTCATATCAGAGTTTTGCTTCTACTCTTTGTTTGCTGATGAAAGGAAATCCGAATGCCTTAACATTTGAGGAGTTAGTCTTTGTTTTGTTATAGGAAGATCAATCTATGCAGAACATGTCCATTATGCGTGTTGCAGATGAAGCTTTCTTGGCTAGTCAGAAGGGCAAAGGTAAATGGAGCTCCTCTACTAGTGAGCAGAAATCTGCTAACTCTACACAATCGATGACAAAGACGACAAGAAAAGAAAAAAGCAAAAATTTTTTTGCAAGTACTATAAAGCAAATAATCATTTCATAAAGAATTGTCTAGAATCGGCTACAAAAGAGGCAAAGAAAAAAGAGGTTGGAATGGTTGTTGCAGAGGCCTCTACATTGAAAATAGAGTTTGCTAATCTAGTGCAAAATGAAGAATATGTGTTTACTATTGTTTGCAGTTTTGACCCATAGGTATGTGTAGTAGACTCAGATCTTTGGTACTTTGATAGTGGGGCAACCAAACATATTACCTCGCAAGGTAGTTTCTTTACTTCACTCGAGCCTACCCCTATGGGGAATATTGTCACATGTGCCAACAACTCCTCTTATCCTGTCATGGGAGTTGGTAAGATCATTCTGACTACTACTTATGGTAGTTCTTTTACATTGTCAGATGCTTTATTTGTGCTAGGGATCAATAAAAATCTGTTATTGGTTTCTGCATTAGCCAAGATTATCTTGATTGTGAAATTTGTTGATGACAGATGTACAATTCATGATCTGTCAAAGAATGACATGATTATTTCTTTTGGCAATTTATGTCATGGGCTTTATAAGCTCATATATTCATGATCTATCAAAGAATGACATGATTATTGCTTTTGGCATTTTATGTCATGGGCCCTTAAGAATTCTGGGATTGATTGGAAATTTCCTAAGTGCTTACCAAAAAATGATTCAAAAGGGGAACCATTAGAGTGACACAAATATAAGACTAAATTCGTGCAAGGACACACACACACACAAGATTGTACATAGTTTGGGTGGTGGCTCAAAGGCTACTATCCATAAACTTGGTGGGTCCTCTATAAGTTGTGTTTCCTTGAGTGCAATGAATTCTTCTACTAGTTTGTCATGTGTTCCCATGCTTCGATGAGGTGGATACATAGTAAGCCCACATTGCAACAAAGTTAGTGTTCCTTTCCATTTTTACTTGAAGGCTATCTTCAAATTCTTGAATGGCCTCCTAGTTCGTTCTTTTAGATGTGTCTCTAAGATGGTATGCACCTCCTTCAAGGTAGTATATTGCATTCAAAATGGAATTCTCAAGCATTAGTGGCTTACTCATGATTGAAATGTTGTTTGATATCACTGAAGATCATGGTTGAGTTGATTAGGGTAGCATAATCTTTGTGAACTTGCGTTATACAATTTATCAATTATGTTAGAGCACTTTTTATGCCCAGTGTTGAGTAGACAAGATGTGGTTGTGCAAAGGGGGAAGGGGTTGCTCAACAGGGTAGTGGATATGCTAGTGAGTGGTAGTGGTGGAGGGGGGATGGGGATAGCGATAGTGAAGGAAAAGTAGTGGCGAGTGGGGAAACTGTGGTGGGAGGTGAGATGGCCATTGTATCGGTGGAATAGTGATTGTGAGGTGGAAATATTGAAGAGTGCTATCGGTGCATGATTTGAGGATAAGTCCTATGAGAGTGGTGAGGTTTGTGGTGTGGGAGAAGGGAAGGAGTCAAAGGGTTATGCCATGAACCAAAAGTCATAAATGGAGCTAAAAAAGTGGGGCTTGGGAATGCATTTGTTAAGGGTGTTGATGACATGGAGGATGTACTAGGATTGGTCAATTGGAAAATATAAGTGGGTGGGATCTAATTCCTCTTTGAGATGGTTGTTGGGGTAGATGTGATGGTTGGTTGTGGCGATGGACGTGCTGAGAGTGCAGATACAATAGGGGCATAATGGTACGATGTGGGGTCTCAAAGATGGATTGGAATTGTTGTGAACGGGATTTTGAGGCAATGAGGGGACATGGGGGTTCTTAGAGAGGAAATATCCATGGGTGGAATGGGTGGCATGTTGACTTGAATAGAGCCATCAATGATGCACACAACTTCAATTAACATGTGCTTGGTATCTATAAAAATCTCATCCAACACACTCATTGAGCTCTTGCTACAAGAATGCACGACTCTCTCTTCATTTATTTGATTTTTAGTTTAAATTTCTTCCATATGTGCATACAAACTTTGTAGGGCCTCTATGTAGGCCCTATTGTCCAATTTTTTTCCTCTTCTTGTTGTTTTCCTTTTTCTTTGACTATTTTTGTCTCTTGGTATCTTGGTTGGTCATATTCTTGTAAAATAAATTGAGTATTAGGGTATTGGAAATCAGTGAAACCTTCTATAAGAGGGACATCAAAGTCAAATGACAAGTTTTGCTCATGTTCTATGTCACTTTTAGTGGGAAACACAAAACCTTCACTAATGGCTTGAGCATTAGACACTAGTATAGAGCGTTATATGAAAATTGGTTGTGTCATTAAACCTTGAAGCTCAAGAGCTGGGGCTATAGATGATGGTTCTAGTTGTGATGCTCTCAACCATGGGATGTGGATGGTGAATGGTGAGGTGCCTGGTTGATGTCCTATGGGGGAACGCGTTGGTGTGGTAGAAGTTTTAGTGGGTTAGAGGCATGGAATAATATCTTGCATACATTTTGGTTGGTGAGAAGCCAAAGACCTTCCACCTTTGAATGTCTCAATTTGGGCTTTTCTGAGCACTCGCTCAATAGGTACATCATAGTCCAAACACATGTATACAATGTGTGTGATAGTGCAACATCCGTTGAGCACTTGTTTTCTTACCCATCAAGTGTTGGCTGCATATAACTAATCTATTATCCATTATGGAAGGTCGATCTTTGAAAAATTATTTTGCACCAGAGGGGCTATATAAAACAATCTTGCTTTTGAAAAGTGAAGTCTTGCATGTAGATGCATAGTGCAATGGAAAACATGGGGGTAATGGCAGACATTTGTGCTAACTTCAATACATCACTTATCATTTCCTCCAAGATCAAGGTCTCTTTTTCTCATGGAAGGTGCCCCAAACATCTTCAGGGCTTTGTTGATCAACTTGCATGTTAAGCATAATTTCTTTAAGGACTAGTTCAGGAGTAGAGAATGCAATACAAAGGTTCTCCGGATATCCCATTCTGTCCATAGTTGTAAGGTGTGGATCAAATAGTAGCACTTGTAAAAAATGAGCTTAGGCATGGTGCATTGAAATATCTTTCTAGTCTTTTCTTTTCCTATATAGGCTCCAAGTCCTTGCAATTTTGCAACACTTTGAATTCTTGAGTGAGAAACTTAAAATATTCCCCATTGATTGTTGAATTCAAACTCTATAATTATGCTTGAATTGTGTCAAGTAGCTTCTCATTTGTTGTGGAACTTTGCTTCCCATATGAAGTGTGCATCTTCAAGGAGTCCAATGAGTCCTTGAAACTAATGTGATTTTGCATGAAATTTCTTGATACAACCCCCTAGAGGGACTTTGATGGGTATTTGGCCTTGGAAATCATTGAATTCCCAATGGTGGCAGTAAGGGGTACACTTTTATTGGAATGGACTTGTAATCAACATGCATGGTGCAAGGTCCTATTGCTGTCATAATGCTGAGTTTGTCGATCTATGCTCAAGATCTTCTAAGACAAGGAAAATTCATGTTAATATGGTCTAATATGGAAGATTTGAGTATGGTGACACAGTGGTCCCTTTTCAATAATGACATCAGTTACCATACCTATCCCTTTTCTTGCATTTGAGTACTTGGGTTCGTGCATATTCTGAAAATGGTCTAGGTAGTCTAAGGGAAGCTCAACTAAATTTCTTACATGTTTTGTTGGCTTTATCATTAAAATTTGTTATCATATGAGGTGAGTTTTCACCTTGGGGGGAGTGTCTTAGAGAGGTGTAAATGAGAGGTTTTATGAAGTTGTTCTTGCGGCTATTTACACACCCATTTCCAAACAATTAAGGAATAATGAATACACAAATTCAACATGCAATGTGACTGTGGTTTACGTGAGGTATGATTTCGAGATGACTACCTAGGTTTCTTTAAAAGGGGAATTGAGGTGGGGGGCACCAAGACCTTCACACAAGATTTGGGTATCCATATGTGAGAAGCATTAGAGAATGCCTTTAGAAGATGCTTAGGTATCCAAATTTTCCATGTCTTCATTGGTTGATTCTATTGGCCACAATCAGTCAATCTCCTTGTTTTGGTGCTCAGTTTTGGTTGTGACTTCCTTAAAGGAGTAGTTTGTTGCTAACCTTTCCTCATCCATATTTCTTTTGTTTATTTTCACATCTTCATGTTGATGACATGATTGCTTCTAAATCATTTCCATTGGTATCTGCATGAGTGCATATTTTTGTAAAGAGGAGGCACTCCATTTCCAGTTTATTTCCATTGTATCTCTTTTGTATTTGGATACATTGCCATTTCCTTCTACCATTGTATTAATTCTCCTTCAAGGGAATTATCCCACATGTGGTCCAAGCTATTTTGAAATATAAAGGAAAGTTTAGTGGACTTAATGTCACTGAAAACTTTGATAGTTTTGAGAAACAAGCTCAAATCTAGGAACCACCAGAAGAGATGCTAACACATTTGTTCACATGGGTGGTTTCAGGAT
>MU262420.1:0-68047 GCA_020310875.1 Ceratopteris richardii | reverse complement strand
TGTAGCGACGGTTAACGCGACAGAATTTCGTCGCTTGTAAAATTGCAACTTGCGTCGGAAATACCGTCGAGCGCGGACCGTCGATTATACGACGCAAAAAACGACGGTATTTGCGACGGTATATGCCTAACGTCGCATAAACGACGCTTGTTAATGGCGTCGCTTAAGCGACGCTTTTTAGCGTCGCATAAGCGACGCTTAATAGCGTCGCATAAGCGACGGTTTATAAGCGACGGTCTATTGCATCGCTTAGACGACGACGCGTTGCATCGCTTATGCGACGATCTGTTGACGGACAAAAATTAAAACGTTGGAGGCTCTGCAATCGGCATTTTCACGCATCCGATCGAAGAGCTCTCCAACGTTCGCAATTGCGCTGCGCTTACGAACTGAAGCAAGTATATGCAGAATTGTTGTTTTGCTTAAGCTCTCTGTTATTGTCTCCCTCTGTCTTTGTTTCTCTCTTTCTACATCTTTGTCTCTTTGAATTTTCTCTCTCTCTCTCTCTAGATCTCTCTCTAGATCTCACTCTCTCTCTCTAGATATCTCTCTCTCTCTCTAGATCTCTCTCTCTCTCTCTAGATCTCTCTCTCTCTCTCTCTCTCTCTCTCTCTCTCTCTCTCCTCTCTTTCTCTTCTCTCTTTTTATTGCAGGTTATTCAAGAAGCTAACCAAGCAAAAACTATGGATCACAATTGTAAGTACAATTTCTATTATTTGTAGATCATTTGAATTGTGTTATTTTCATTACATACCATACTCACACTTATTAATATGCACTCATACACTTATACATGACGAAGAAGCGCACACACATGCATATACCTACATATACACATGTACATGCACATACACACACATACACATAGAGTTATACATATACACACACATACACAAGAACATGCACATATTGATACATACATATACACTTATACATGCACATGCATATACATACATATACGCACACATACACATGCACATATACACATATACATGCACATACACACACATACACATAGAGTTATACATATACATGCATATACATATACACACATACACATGCACATGCACATACTCATACACACATATGCACTTATACATGCACATGCACATACATACATATACACACACATACACATGCACATACATACATATACACACACATACACATGCACATACATACATATACACACACATATATACACTTAGGTACACACATATGAATGAATTATATAATTAAAGTATTAAAACACATGCTTAATATAAACAATAATAAAATCAATAGAACAAAACTCTTCATTACTTAATACCATACACACAATTCAAAACATGACTGAAATGAAAAATATATAGATAAATATATGTATATATCAATGTAAATACATAATCCAATGTCATAATCAACGTCTAAAATCCTAATCATCGTCATCATGATCATCATCATCATCAGCAATATCATGATCAGATGGATCTTCCTCATCCTCATCCTCATGATCACCCTGTGACGATCGAGATCGTCCCTCCTGTGTCTGTCTCTCCACCTCATCCATATTTGTCTCCCCATAATACTCCTGTATTACATATAACAAACATAAATCAATAAAATAATTAAAACATTCATAACAACAAAATAATTATATAAAATTTAAAAATACTCACAAAGGCATCAGGATGATCTTGTATATACTCGCTCAAACGCCGATATCCAAAATGTGTAGCATACTCGATCTCGTGTTTCGTAGGATATCGGCCATAATCCTTTCGCTGCAATGAAACAAATAAAAAACATTAGTTGCTTGCATTTTAACTAAAATAAAAAATATACTCACAATAACACATATACTTACAAATGTAGCTACAAAACCATTATGGCCCATTTGGCCTAAGTGCGAAGTGTGGCCCGACTCCACTCTCTTCCTTGCAGCAGCCTGTTTATTCAAGGAAAAAAATACATAAATTAAATTAAAAAATTACTAAAATATCTAAAAATTATAAATATAAACTATTAATTTGTGTACCTTCTGCTGAGGAAATGACTCCTGAAGACGTAGCTGTCTACGAAAAAACTGCCACGACTCAGGTGGTATGTTAGCTCGCCTCTTATTTTTTTCGACCATACAATATCTCCTGTTAATTTAATCTCTAAAAAAAGTCAGAATACATACACATTTATACACACATATACACATACACATACACATACACATACCCACATACACATATACATGCAAACATATACGCATGCATATATGTATATATATACACATATACATACATATAACATAAACACACATATACATATCCACATATATACGTACACACACATGCATGCATATACACATTCATACAAAATACATGCATTTATCCCACAATAATATGTGTTGTGTATATGTGAATATGTGTGTATGTATAAATGTGTATATGTGAATATGTGTGTATGTGTAAATATGTATATGTGAATTTTTTATTTATGTAGATAATCAAATTATTAATATCAAATACCATTATTTGTAGATTCTGATCAATCAGATGGAACTCCACCACCGTCTCCTCATCGTGCAACGACTTTATACTGTAAGTATATGAAATATTTAATTTTAACTATATTTGATGGATACATAACTTATATATTTTTTTTATGTTTCTTATGATGTGCAGATTCTGATCAATCAGAGGGTACTCCACCACCTCCTACCCATGCAACGACTTCACATGTGTCCTCCGATAGGAATTATGATGAATTTTACTATCAAGAGCATATTATATGTTGGTGTAACTCTTGTTATGGCACGTATCGAAGACCACGATTGGAATGTATTGAACATGAGGCAGAGTATGGTACTTTTGAGCATGCACCATCACCTAGTCAACGTGATAATGCTTGGGTATGTATTTTCTATATATATTAATGTCATTTTTTTATTTAAAAACCATGTATAAAATCAAATTATTATTGATATACAGGAATACTTGCTCGATGATGATGATGATAATGATTTTTCTCATAATGTTAATATACCTCGTACACGTCATGGACTTGCTGTTCATCAATTACAAGCAGAGGTTTCTAGAAATCCTCTACCTCCTGGTTTAGAGAATGAAACGGCTGGAGATTATCCATTGCCAGCTCGTGATCGTTCTTTAGTACAAACATATGATAGAAGAAGATATGGAGGATGGAATAGAGGACCACTTCCTTTAGATGGAGAGGTTTTCAACTTTTGGGGTAATCGCTATATGATTGCTCCATCCACTATTACAAATGCTGGTCGTGGTCTCTTTATTGTAGAGGATTTGTATGTGCCTCCGAACTCTGAAGTCACTCTTATGTCATTTTGTGGTCCTATATATGGATGGGGAGATTGGCATCGACTTTCACGTTATGTTCAAAGCATGAGTACTTATGGAATATGCTTGAACGCAGCATCTCTTACTAGTAGAAGGATTTTACATGCAGAAAATGAAAGATTATATATTGATGGAAGACCTTACACACATGGAAATATAGCAGGTTTAATAAATAGTAGTCGAGGGTTACATAATAGTTCAAGGACTAATTGCACATTTGAGGAGCGTGAAAATAGTCATGAACCACCATACATGAGTAGAGATGTATCAAGATACATAGTTGTCAATGCTATTACTACATTACATGCTGGTGATGAACTATTAGTGAATTATGGATGGCGTAGACCTCCAAGAGCACCTTTTAGCTAGAGAGAATAAAAATTTTCTATCCATATTTAATAAGTTATATACTTAATTTTATATTTGAAGTTTAATTTTTATTCATTTATGGAATACTAATGAGTTTTGTTTATATGTGTAGATTCCAACGTATGATGTTGATGATATTCGTCCACAACATTCACAATTACCAATAAGACCTCATTTATCAGAAGCTTCCATGAGGAGGCTATGCAAAACTAATCCTGTGCAATATGCAAAGTTGAAAGATCTATATTCAAAAGATGATAAAGTACAAGATTTGTGTGACAATGATGAAGATGATGGCATGGCAGATTTTATTGAGGATTGGTATCAAAATGACAGTGAGAGCATGGATATTTCTAAAAATGAGATTGCCGGTGTTGTCAACACTCGATGGATGTTTTGGGTCGAGCGATTTATGGGAATACTAAAAGGTTATGTGCGACAAAGAGCATACCAGAAGGATCCATGGCAAAGGGTTGGATGCTTGAAGAGTGCATGTATTACGTTAGTGAGTACCTTGAAAGAGTTCATGAAGAAGCTCCACGTGCATGGACCAACGAGTCTTCTTCAAAAATAACCGATGAGGTATTATCAGGTAAGGGGGTTCCATTCTTATTTACATTTCAAGAAAAAAATGATGTTTCCACTTTTGTAGCATATAATAGCGAATGCATGCAAGCATTCGTTAGCGAGTACGAGGAACTTCAAAGTCTCCAAAGTAAAAGGCGAAAAAACAAAAGATCTAGACGTAATCTCGATAATAATGAGATTACAGATATACCTTCTTTCACGGATTGGCTATATAGTCGTTTGCAACGCGCCAACGCAAATAATGAAGAAAACTCAGATGAGCAAAGAGAGTTAATGATGGGTTGTGAACAAAAGGTAATTTTATTAAAATATATATTTTATTTTTTTCATATATGTATGTTAGTTTCTATTTACTAATTCAATTTATTTTGCAGGCTCGAATGTTCACTAATATGTGGGCTTTTGGACAGCATATTAGAATCAAATCCATTGATTCTTTACGTAAAACAGAGGATTCTAGTATTGTTGCTTGTTTCAAGCAACTATCACGTGCTAGCTCAAAAGACACGAACCTTATAGATGGCGAACTTGGTTACGTAGGAACTATTGTTGGTATCTACGAAATTTCATTTCGTACATTCAAACAGGTAGAAAAAAGTTTATATATTTTTTTTAGAGTTAGTTTTTTTTTAAGCACCTAATAATGGGACGTTTTTGTTGTTATATATTGTGATAGGTCATTTTGAAGGTTGACTGGTATCGAGCGGAGTATAAAGGTAGTAATTCTACAATAAGAAAGGAATTATCTGGGTTTTGGGCAATTGATTCTTCCAAGGTAATGCGATCTACTAAAGAACCATATATTCTTCCTAGGCATATTGAACAAGCATTTTTTTATAAAAACCCAGATGCTCATCCTTGGTGGCAAGTCATTCATGTGCAACCTAGAGGTAGGTCATTGTTTGAACAGTTTATTGTTAGAGAGATTGAAGAAAGTCCTCTTGATGATTCAGCATCAGATACTGATACATCAACATCTGGAATAGAAATTAGACTCATTATACGTGATAATGATACTAATCTTTTTGATGAAGAGGATAATTCTCTACATGCTGATTCTACTGATGAGGAAGAGGAATTACCAGAAATAGATATTAATCCACCAATAGATGATGTGATTCATGAGAACATAGATTTAACAATAGAAGAAATAAATGAAATCAATAAGGATAATGAAGATGAGACTATATTGATGTCTTACCAAAATGATGGCAATAATGAAAACATATGAGCAGATTAGATAGTAACTTGAAGCTTCTGAATGGATATATATAATAGGTTTTTTTTATTAACTTGAATAACGATGAATCCTACTAGAGAGATGAAATCATGTTCTTCTAAGTTAGAACATGAAGCTCGGGGGTATGCCTAATTATTTTATATATAGCTTTATCTTCGAGGAGTAAATTTTTATCATGTATGTATGCATATGTGTGTGTATTCATGTGTATTATATGTATACATATATTAGTATGCATATATATGTATTTCATGTATATGTATGTGTTTGCATGTGTGTGATATATGTATACATGTATTCATGTACGTAATATATGCAAGTGTTTATAATTGTGTACATGTATATATGTATATGTGTCTATGTGTAAATATGTACATGTAAATATGTATGCATGTATATATATGTTTATGTGTGCATGTAGGCATGTACATGTATGTGTAAATATGTACATGTAAATATGTTAGTATGTATATATATATTTATGTGTGCATTTAGGCATGTATGTGTGAAGCATAATATATCTACTCCATTTTATATTTATGTATCCTATCTACATGATGTGTATATATCTTTACATATATTATGAATCATGATCCTCGTTGATTCGAGTAGCTATATATAGAGGCATAAGGTTGGGAGGAGAGACATCTCTCTAGTAGGACGTCGGAGGTGTATATATACTTCAAACATATGGCTAAAAGGTTTTATATGTATATGTATATACATTTTTATTTTAGATTTTTTTATATGTATATATATATATATATATATATATATATATATATATATATATATATATATATATATATATATATATATATATATATATATATATATATATAGATACATACATACATACATACATAGTTTTTCCATACGTGAAACATACTTCCAACGCATACGGGTATGGAAGTATGAAAAAAGTATGGAATTTCAAAAAAAATACCATACGTGATATCATACGTGTGAGAAAAAAAGTATTAAAAAAATCTGAAAATAATATATATATATATAATAATAATAATAAATAATATAATATAACAGAAAACAGCCATAAAATATATAAATATGCAGCTGAACATTCAGATTTCAGATTTCAGTTCACACACTTCAGAATTCAGATTCATAAAATATATAAATATGCAGCTGAACATTCAGATTTCAGATTTCAGTTCACACACTTCAAAATTCAGATTCATAAAATATATAAATATGCAGCTGAACATTCAGATTTCAGATTTCAGTTATCACACACTTCAGAATTCAGATTCTAATCTCTAGATAATCATGATTTGTAAATATGCAGCTTCAATTTTGTCGAGATACATAGATGTATACATACATGATACACATGCATACATACATACTACAAAAATAGAAACATGTATATTAGATACATATATAAGTTAATATACATGCCTTTCAGTAAACATAGAGTAATAGATTTTAGGAATGACATCATACATACATAGATGCATATATAGATACATACATACGTACATACATACATAGCTCTCTCTCTCTCTCTCTCTCTCTCATATACATACATACCGTGCATTGTCGCGACGATGAGCCATAAGTGTCCGCATCTCTTTTAAACACCACTTAAGGGACCATCCTGTCCCAAACTCTGTCTCAAGTGAACTAAGCAGGTACTTTTTATCCCTCTCATCATGCTCACTACAAAAATAAAAAACATAATGTAAATAAAACATAAGATATACATTTCAATTTATATGTAAAACTTTTACTTACTTCCATGGTAAGTGGATAAAGCGCAGGTAAGAGTCGCATAGTGCCCGCATTCTTCTCTTGAACTCCAATCCATTCCCTATGTACACAATGTTCCCCTCCGGCTCTATGTCGCACTCTAGTCCTAAGGTGCCTATGCATGTCCTCATAGGCAACTCTGCTCTGCTATCACGTGCTGGAGGTGGTATAGGTGTCCTAAAAATAAATAGATAGAAATAAATAAAAATATGTGCTATAATATCATTAAAAAAAATTATGAAAAAAAACATACCTATGAGCAGATAGCTCTCTTCCTGCATGTGGATCCGCAGAAGAGCCCTCGTCTGATCGCGTAAGCATCTGGATCGTATAATCCAGCTCCTCATCGGACATGTCTGCGTAGTCCCGCATTATGGCCCCTAGAGTATCTGACGGAACTCTTGCTCTCATAAGACTTTTTATGAGAGTGAGTTTCGCCTTTCTCTCTTTACTAGGATCCATAATACCTAACATATAAAACAAAATGGTTAGAAATCAATATATATATACGTGTATGTGTGTGTATGCATGTGTATGTGTGTGCATGCATGTGTATGTGTGTGTATGCATCTGTGTGTATGTGTGTAGGTATATGTGTGTGTTGTCTATGTGTATGTGTGTGTGTCTATGAGTGTGTATGTGTTTATGTATATGTATGTATCTACGTGTGTGTATGTATCTATGTGTGTATGTGTATGCATGTATGTATGCATGTGTGTGTATGCATATGTATGTGTGTGTATGCATCATTATGTGTGTCTATGTATGCATTTGTACGTGTGTATGCATCATTGCATGTGCATGTGTCTATGTGTGTATGTGTGTGTATATGTGTGTGTGTCTATGTGTATGTGTGTGTGTTTATGAGTGTGTATGTGTTTATATGTATGTATGTATCTATGTGTGTCTATGTGTCTAAGTGTGTATGTGTATGCATGTATGTATGCATATGTATGTGTATGCATATGTATGTGTGTGTATGCATTATTATGTGTGTCTATGTATGCATGTGTATGTGTGTATGCATCATTACGTGTGTATGTATCTATGTGTGTATGTGTGTGTGTATATGTGTTTGTATGTGTGTATGCATGTGTGTGTGTATGCATGTGTATGTGTATATGTGTATATGTGTATATGTGTGTGTATATGTGTGTATGCATGTGTGTGTGTATATGTGTGTATATGTTTGTATGCATGTGTGTGTATGCATATGTATGTGTGTGTATGCATTATTATGTGTGTCTATGTATGCATGTGTATGTGTGTATGCATCATTACGTGTGCATGTGTCTATGTGTGTATGTGTGTGTATATGTGTGTGTGTCTATGTGTATGTGTGTGTGTCTATGAGTGTGTATGTATGTATCTATGTGTGTGTATGTGTATGCATGTATGTATGCATATGTGTGTGTATGCATATGTATGTGTGTGTATGCATAATTATGTGTGTATGTGTCTATGTGTGTATGTGTGTGTGTATACATTATGACAGTGTATGTAAGCATGTGCATTATGTATGCATATAAGTATTTATGTATGCATATGCATATGCATTATGTATGCATATGCATATGTATGCATATGCATATGCATTATGTATGCATATGCATATGCATTATGTATGCATATGCATATGCATTATGTATGCATATGCATATGCATTATGTATGCATATGCATATGCATGTGTATGCATATGCATGTGTATGCATATGCATGTGTATGCATATGCATGTAAGTATGTATGTATGCATATGTGTGTGTATGCATATGCATGTAAGTATGTATGTATGCATATGCATATGCAATATGTATGCATGTATGTATATGTGTGTGAATGTGTGTGAATGTGTGTGTGAATGTGTGTGTACATGTGTCTGTATGTGTGTATGCATGTGTATGTGTGTGTATGCATCATTATGTGTGTATGTGTGTGTACATGTCTGTATGTGTGTATGCATGTGTATGTGTTTGTATGCATCATTATGTGTGTATGTGTGTGTATGTGTGTGTGTCTATGTGTATGTGTGTATGTGTGTGTGTCTATGTGTATGTGTGTATGCATGTGTATGTGTGTATGTGTCTATGTGTGCATGTGTGTGTATATACTATATGTGTGTGTGTCTATGTGTATGTGTGTGTACCTATGAGTGTGTATGTGTTTATGTGTGTATGTGTCTATGTGTGTGTATGTGTTTATGTGTGTATGTGTATGCATGTATGTGTATGTGTGTGTATGTCTCTCTATGTGTGTGTGTATGCATATGTGTGTGTGTATATGTGTGTCTATGTGTGTATGCATGTGTATGTGTGTGGATGCATCATTATGTGTGTATGTGTCTGTGAGTGTATATGTGTGTGTATGTGTGTGAGCGTCTATGTGTGTGTATGTGTGTGCGCATCTATGTGTATGTGTGTCTGTGTGTGTATGTGTGTGTATCTATGAGTATGTATGTGTTCATGTGTGTGTATGTGTCTATGTGTGTATGTATCTGTGTGTGTATGTATCTATGCATGTGCATTATGTATGCATGTAAGTATGTATGTACATTATATGCATATGCATATGCATTATGTATGCATGTATGTGTTTATGTGTGTATGTCTCTCTATGTGTGTCACGTGTGTATGCATATATGTGTGTGTATGTGTGTGTATATGTGTCTGTATGTGTGTATGCATGTGTATGTGTGTGTATGCATGTGTATGTGTGTATGTGTCTATGTGTGCATGTGTGTGTATATACTATATGTGTGTGTGTCTATGTGTATGTGTGTGTACCTATGAGTGTGTATGTGTTTATGTGTGTATGTGTCTATGTGTGTGTATGTGTTTATGTGTGTATGTGTATGCATGTATGTGTATGTGTGTGTATGTCTCTCTATGTGTGTGTGTGTATGCATATGTGTGTGTGTGTGTATATGTGTGTCTATGTGTGTATGCATGTGTATGTGTGTGGATGCATCATTATGTGTGTATGTGTCTGTGAGTGTATATGTGTGTGTATGTGTGTGAGCGTCTATGTGTGTGTATGTGTGTGCGCGTCTTGTGTATGTGTGTCTATGTGTGTATTTGTGTGTATGTGTGTGTGTGTCTGCGTATGTGTGTGTGTGTCTATGCGTGTATATGTGTGTGTGTGAGTGTGTGTGTGCGCATACCTTGTGTATGTCTCGCTTCTCTCTCTCCCTCTCGCGCGCTGTATGTCTCTCTCTCTCTCTCTCTCGGTCTGTATTCTTCCTCGCGTTCAAGGCCCGGCACAAATGTGCCGGGAAAATTGAATTTTTTTTTTTACATTCCAGAGCGTCGCATATGCAACGCTCTGCAGTTTGCCATCGTCGTTAAGTGCGTCGCTAACCTGCGACGCTACTAGCGACGCTTCTGGTTTAGCGTCGCTTATGCGACGCTATCGTCGCTTATGCGACGATGCTCGGCCAAAAAAAAAAATCCGAAATTTTTACCGTCGCTTATGCGACGGTTTCGTCGCATAAGCGACGGTTTTCGTTTTTTTCCCGATTCGGGGGCGTCGCTACGCCCCCCTTTTTCTTGTAGTGTTGAGACGAAAGTGAGCTAGCCTCTTTTGATAAAGTGCAAAAATAAAATAATTGGATGATTTCTATACAACTAGAATATGATGAAGTTGCAAATGGTTTACTTCTTCATTATGTGATTTATCTCTTGTGAATTAGGCCAATCATGTAAAATATGTTTACAAGTTGAAGCAAACAAAAAAAGAATGGTTGCTATAAAATAAAAAATCCATGGTATTATGAAGAATGTGCTTTGTAGTTTTGCTCTTGGAAAAAAGAACATTGGGACTAGATGGGTTGATAATCTCATTAAGGGAAAGAAGGAACCCTGCATGGGCCTCTTAGATTAAGGAGTGATTAGTGATGGACCAATGAGAAGAGGGAGATGGACACAGTATAGTGCTTTAATCACATAGGCTAGGCATAGGCTTTCCTTGTTTTAGTGTGTTCAATGGGGAAAAAACCACTTAGAAATCCTAGTTTTGGCCATTTGAATGGTTTTGGATGGCTTGTGAAAAACACCTTTAAATGTGAGCCATTGATTTCATATTCCAAACAGATTGTTTCTAATGAATATGGATGAGAAATGGCACCTAGCTTCGTGGTCTTTGGATCTAGGCTGAGACTAATCTAAAGGCTCAGATTCAATGCCACCCTTCCATCTAAGATCTTTGTGCATGTTTTAATTTGTGCCCTTAGATTAGAAATCTATCGAGTGGCTATGGTGGCATCCAATTTGAAGATCAACTAGAAACGCACTCCACCTTTGGATAGAAGAGGATCTAAGGACCCATAAATCTACAGAAGTGTGCAAACACACACATGAGGAGTTCAAAAAATGGTGCCTAGCTTCGTGGTCTTTGGATCTAGGACTCATCTTAAGGCTGACATTCAATGCTACCCTTGGATCCAAGATCTTTATGCATGTTTGAACATGTTCCCTTAGATAAGAGATTTATCGAATGGCTACTGTGGCATCCGATTCGAAGATCAGCTAGAAACGTGCTCTAGGATTGGATAAGAGAGGATATAAAGGCCCAAAAATATCCAGAACTTTGCAAACACACGTGTGCAAAATTCAAAAAATCAAGGACTTGTCAGAACACTCTCTCTTTAGTCTTGGAATTAATTTAATCTAAGCCATTTGATTCTATCATCGAATGATCTCTATTTGAAAGCTAAATGAAATAATATTTTATTTGAGCAAACCACTAGTGGTTTTCTATGCCCCTTTAATCCGTTAGATTAAGCACTTTAATTCCTAAAAATTAGGGATCCTTACATGGCGAATGCAAGGCTCACTTTTTTCTCTAATTTTGGACATAGTCTTGGTGGATTACTGTTGGAGTTTGAGGTCTACGGAACCATGCAAATAACACAAGGAAAAAGAAGAAGCTTGGAGTGCAACACACAATATTGAATGTATTACCAAGAGAAAGTACAAAGATAAGTGACCCATTAGAGTTATAGGCATATATCCAAGATGGGGGCAAAGAACCTCCTTAAGAGGGAAAAATGTGCCTTGGTGGTCCTAGTGTGTTCACACACATCACTACTCGAATATATCAACAAATCCTTCCTGGGCCTGATGTAGTCAACAAGGAGATAGCACTCATATATAAGGAAGTGCCAAGGTATGTGTAATCAATCCACAAAAGGAAGTAAGCCCAAATATTTGAAAAAATCCTTCAAACTTCTTCCTAGGCAGAGCCTTTTTTAAAAGGTTCGGAACGTTCTCCTATGTGGGCACATATGCCAAATTGCTCTCTTCAATAGAGAACCTCTCCATGACGTAATGATAGTGCACCTGAATGTGCTTAGTGGGAGCATGAAACACAGGGTTTCTTCAAATTTCCAATGCGCTCTAATGGTCAGTGAAGATAGTGGTGGTAGAAGAGTGACCAACTCCCAAATCAGCCATTATGTGTCTGCGCGACACACACTCAATAGTTGTTGTGAAAGTTGCCCTATACTTGGCATCACAACTAGAACTGGCCAGAGTAGGCTACTTCTTGGTGAACCAAGATATGGATGAGCTACTTTGCATGAAGCACAAGCCACTGGTGGTCACATGAGTGTCATAGCAACCAACATAGTCCAAGTCACATTAAAAAGCATGTAAATTTGGCGGTAGTGATCGCCCCTTGGGATAAAAAAATCCATGAAGCTAGGTACCACCACTACAACATATCAGGCCTATACCGAGGCTTCTACCAAGGAAAATGAATGGGTGCGATTTTGCCCCGACGTTAGTATAAGGGTCAGTGTAGGCATCAAAAACAAAGTGACGGTATAAGCATTAGTATGAGGACCGGTATAAGCCTTAGTATAAGCATCGGTATATGCCTCAGTATCACTAGAAGAGATCGAGCGTATACCAAGGTTTTTACCGAGGGAAATGAACGCGCTTATCTTTGCCCCGACGTCGGTGTAGATGTCGGTATGCGCGTTGGTACTATAGCGCCCGTATGGGTGCCGGTATGGGCGTCAGTATGGGCATCGGTATGAGCGTCGGTATGGGCGACGGTATGGACGTCGGTATAAACCTCCGTATTATCGGTGCCCATACCGGTGTCGAAAAGTTTTCAACTTTCCAGTTGATGACCAGAGAAAATTAAAATAACTTTATTGGTGATCTCAAACCTTTTATATCACTGTTAAAGAGTTGTGTGGATTGGAATTAACTACCTTGAAAGTGTTTACAGGTACAAATGATGATGAAGATTCCATGTTTATGTTAGGGTTTACCCTAATTACTCATTTAATGAGTCGTTTTATTTATACATGCAAGATTCATGGGTATTTAACCCTAGAATTTCATAAGTTGTTATGATTTTATGTCAATTAGGTTCATCCAAAGGGTCTCAAAAGATTCTAATGGGTTACTGTTAGGGTTTATGTCAATGTCAATGGACTAATGATAGGGATCAGAAAGATTTTAATGAGTTTCAAGGGTTTCCAAAGGGTTTCTTGTAGGTTTTCAAGGGTTTTATTGAATGTTAAGGGTTAAAATAATCGGTATTTAATAAAATTAATCTTTAAAAGGAACATTTATGTATTAAAAATTAAAATATGATTTATTTAATTAATTTAATCATGTGTGTGAATTTAAATATTAAGGTTCTACTTAATTAAATTCTTATTCTAAGCTTAAATTACAAGAATTATTTAATTATCAAAATTAAAGTTATTGATTTAAAATGAAAATGAAGTGGATAATTAACTAATGGTCTATATGAGTGTTAGGAGAAAGAATGGTTTATATAAGATGTGTACCTAAAGTGAATTAAGGAGTGGACTGAAAGGAAGATGCACTTAAAATGAAAAAGTTGGTTAAGAGAAAGAATGGAAAGAATTAATGTAGATGAAAAGAGAGGTGAAAGTAAGTTGTGTGCATAAAGCTAATTAAAAGAGTGATAGAGATGTGTGGGATAAAGTGTGGATGAAAACTTAAAGTAGAACCAAAAGAGTGGTAATCTCATGACTCTCTGTGTGTATAAATATGTGGGCTTTGCTCCATATTGGGGGGCCCGAATGTTTTTTGGCAGGCCACTTCATGTGTTTTTTTTCGGCAGCAATAATCTGTGAGGATGGAATCGGGCAGCTGAAGAAGGTCGCTGCATCGTACGAGAGGTACTGTTGATCAGAAGATTGGAAGGCATCGCTACAGAGGTCGAGCAGAGAGGCAGGGGCAATCAAGAGTGACGGGAAGAGGCATAGGCGTGAAGCAAGGAGCACGCAGGCACGAACAAAGAAGCCGATATACATTTTTGATCTGGCAATATTAGGAGCAATGGATATCGACAAGCGATGACAATCTCTGAGGACTCGTGATCCATGGCTGCAAGGGCGGATAGTTTTGAAGAAAAGGGGAACAGTATCTCCTTGATGTGCATTGGATCAATCCATCTGAGAGAATTCTGGGATTAGTGCGGCAATGCTCTAAACGATTCAGGGGGTTGCAATATTAAACCTTTTTCTATAGCTCAGGGTTCCGTCGCGCATGCGTGTGTTTATACAATCTACAATGGTCATGTAGAACAACTAAGGATTATTTACAGAAAGCCTATGATTGAGCGTGATTTACAAAGGATATAAATCTGCTACATAGAAAGTTATCGACTACCGAGAGAAGGTAGAAAACTCCTTGTGCGTCAAGGGCATGCAATTTTGTATCTGAGCAGAAGGCTCAGAAAACTCTGAGTATAAACTTGACAACAATTCTCTGAAGCTACACTAAACTTTATTCGACAACCAGAAGGGGACAATCCAATGGAAACAGAAGGACTGCAGTTGACATGAAGTGCTCTGATGTTCTGAAGCTTCCCATAGAATCGAGAAAGTATCATTGCTTGGGGAGAAGATCACCATCTATGATCTGACTAAGTAAGTTCGAACGCTCTGTTGGTACATGTCTCCAGAGGAGTTTAATGTTTACAATCAGCGAAGCGGACAATTTGAAGTAGAGCAGGTAAATAAATGTTTTTACGCAAAACTAATTCTAGACGATCTGTTTTCTTTCCCTGCAAAGTCGTTCAATAATGATCCCAAAAAATTTGTAGATTCTAAAACTTTTATAGTCAACTCTGCCTACTGCGATTTCAAGCATTTATATGATTTTAAGTTCATCTAAAGATATAGGCTACATATGTTACATTTCGTTATTTTGATTACTGCAACTTATCATAGTTAAATGATGTGCTGTATTGATTCAACCAGACTCGACGTTCTCATGTCTGACTCTGATATACTTTCATGTCTGCTGACTAAACCATTTGATTCAGTTTAATCAGTTCAAAAGTACTATTATTGTCTGGATCAGACTTCACCATAAATCTGTTGAAAACTTGTGTGAAAGCTGTTGCCTACTCACTCCTAGACTTCACTCATAGTCATCGTGTTAGCATTCATCATCTACGTTTTTTTTTTTCTTTTTTTTTCTTTTGTTCGAGAGAACTCTCAAGTCGAGCATGATCAAGGACATATGATTAGAACTTGTGGCTATTGGCCTAACTTCAACGGCGATTTGTTGATTGTTGATTTTTCATATACATATTTCGATCAAATCATATAAAATTAGACTTATATTAATTGAGTGAATTGGTTATTAAGAGAACTATTTATTCTGATTGCTTGATTGAAATGCAAGAACGTGATACTCCATGATGAACTACTTGTGGTTAATATTGATTCTATTATTATCTCTTGAGTCGTTTAGGATTGATTGAAATCTTAGATGCGGATGACTAGCTCTTATTCAAGCAAGTCATGAAAAGCATTTCGTTATGTTTTAGTGAAAAGTATGTGTTTATTCAAGTCTTGAGATGCTACGCGAGAAAGAAAATGGATCCTTTATTTTATACGAAAATCTTATGATATATCTTCCTACATTTGTTTTTCTAATCAGAAACTTCTTTCCTATCCGTTCTTATGGTTGGCATACAATTTATGATTACTTGAGTTGATTAGATACATCTTCTTTGAGTCTTCATATCACCTGAGCTTGCTCTCATACACCCTGCGTGTGCCGAGGGATTTAGTGGCTGACTGATCCACCAGCCTTATGTCCGCAACTTCCCGACATCTTGGTGAACCCGACGTGAAGGATCGGCATAGCAGCTCAGGGAGATCTGATATTTGTGACATAGTTTTGAGTGATTAATAGATAGAGTTTTCATTATGGACCCTTATCTCATAGAAAAAAGAGTAGGAAAATTGATTGATGACCTCAAAATAGAGAAGAAAGAGTTTTGTGGTAAAGATGTTACTAGGTATCTCAAGGAGTATGAACATTTAGCTTATCAATATGGCATACCTAGGGATAGTTGGGTTTCCACCTTTATGCGTATATCAAATGGAGATACCCGAGATAGAATAAGCCTTAGGTTGGGCTCGTCCACTATACCTTGGGATATTTTTAAAACCCAATTGCGACAAGAATTTTGTTTCGAGGATTCAACAAAAAGAAATCATGAAATGTTTCAAGCTTGGGTAAATACATCGAAACCAAAAGAGAACTTAATTGAGGGTTTCCAAGAGTTTGAAGAACAGTTTAGCGACTTACCTGAGCAAGAACAAGTTTATTTTGAGCCTTATAAAGTTATAGATTTTTTAACTATCCTTGATTACTCAATTCGAAAAGACCTAGAGCCTCTTTTAGAAGAACATAATACCTCAAATGGTCTGACCAGTGATTGGACATATGTCCAAAAGCAAGTGCATCGACTTGCTCTTAGATATGAACGCCAAAACCTCAAATATTTTCCTCTTTCTAAAAGCAACGATTTAGATTGTACTTCTCAAAAGATAAATGAAGAAAACAAATTTGAAATTAGAAACAATGAACTAGATGATGCTACACCAATGATGAATGATGAAAACCAAATTACAATTTCAGAATACAAAACATTAAACAAACATGAGTGTGAATATGAGAAACCTTTGTTTGATTCTTCTAAAAGTCTTCCCAAATTATTCATTGAAGAAGCGAGTGATGTAAGTGGTAAAGAAATCCCACTCATCACAATAGCTTCTCCTAAAATTATTACTCACATTGATTCTTCATATAAGGAAGAACAATATGAGAAAATTATAAACAATGATATTTATACATTTGAAAAATATGAATTGAAGGGTTTCAATATAAATGAACACTTGTTTTGTATTAATGATGTTCATATTGGTTTTTCTAATCAAATTTTTGAGTGGTTTGATACAGGTCAAGCAAGAATGGAGGATTTAATATTTCAATGGAATATCATGAAAGCTACAAAGTTTGATTTAATATTGCTTTGGTTTTTACAGATGGACTATCGAGAAGTATTATCTTGGATTGCTACCTTTTGTATAAGTTTGCTAATAATTATGTTTCTCACAAGATTTTTGAGTTGAGGTATTTTTCAGGATTAGCATGAAGATTGGGAGCTGATTGATGAACTAAGATTTTCTTCAAAAATAGACTATGAGAGATTGAAGATAGTACATGCAGTTTAAAAATTAAGCAATCAAAACGATATTTGGATGAAAGGCAATGCTAAAGATGGAATCAATATAGATCAGGTGAAACAGTTCTAACCCTGATTAATGTTTTATGTTTTGGTTTTCCATGCATTATCATAATTAGAATTGTACATTCTTCAGCTAGGTTAAGAAACTTCTTAAAATTATGAAAAATAGAATTTACACTGAAGTAGGGATGTGCTTGAAGTGAAGATAGGGATTAGAGACCTATGGCTGTCATATGAATAGCTGAAGGAACCCTTAACTTGCAACTCCTAGTAGAAGTAGAATTGTTTTATATAGGTAAGCTTCCTTTAATCTGACCCATTTAGCAAAAGAGATCCTAGTTCCTGCTTTAGCTTACCTCTAGATCCTTTGCTCTGATTAGGGGTTAAGCCTTTCCGCTTCATCAAAAAAGTTGCGAAGAAAAATTGAAAGTAGTACATTAATGGTTGCTGCATATGAAAAGAGGAAAAAAAATGACACAAAGAAAAATTATGAAAAAAAAATGAGATAAAAGAAAAATCAAATAAATTAGTTGTGGTCTCGAAATCACTTCTGATTTGAAAAGCGGGCTATATAAGGCGGATGTATGCTAGAGGGGAGTTAGTTTTTTGTATCTTAATGACAAATGGTTAGGAGATGAGGATAGAAGGCCTATATAACATATGCTTTACTTATGAACAGAGTTAATAGAAGAGTTAGTACGAATACTATTTAAATGACTTCTATAGTTTCCTTCTAAAACCTGTTTCCAATTCATGCATTGAACGAAAAGGTTTAAATTCAAGTTTACATAATTTTATAAGTTTTCTTTGCTATTTGAAGATGTACTAATGATAGGAGCATTTTTATATACAGACAATTTGAATTTGAGTCATGAATAAGTTTCACAAGAATTTGATATTACTTTCTATGATCTGCAGGTTGGCCCATCGAGGACGATGTGCAGGTTTGGCCGGGGCGAATGTCGGAAACTTTTCAACTTTCCAGTTGATGACCAGAGAAAATGAAAATAACTTTATTGGTGATCTCAAACCTTTTATATCACTGTTAAACAGTTGTGTGGATTGGAATTAACTACCTTGAAAGTGTTTACAGGTACAAATGATGATGAAGATTTCATGTTTATGTTAGGGTTTACCCTAATTACTCATTTAATGAGTTGTTTTATTTATACATGCAAGATTCATGGGTATTTAACCCTAGGATTTCATAAGTTGTTATGATTTTATGTCAATTAGGTTCATCCAAAGGGTCTCAAAAGATTCTAATGGGTTACTGTTAGGGTTTATGTCAATGTCAATGGACTAATGATAGGGATCAGAAAGATTTTAATGAGTTTCAAGGGTTTCCAAAGGGTTTCTTGTAGGTTTTCAAGGGTTTTATTGAATGTTAAGGGTTAAAATAATCGGTATTTAATAAAATTAATCTTTAAAAGGAACATTTATGTATTAAAAATTAAAATATGATTTATTTAATTAATTTAATCATGTGTGTGAATTTAAATATTAAGGTTCTACTTAATTAAATTCTTATTCTAAGCTTAAATTACAAGAAAAATTTAATTATCAAAATTAAAGTTATTGATTTAAAATGAAAATGAAGTGGATAATTAACTAATGGTCTATATGAGTGTTAGGAGAAAGAATGGTTTATATAAGATGTGTACCTAAAGTGAATTAAGGAGTGGTCTGAAAGGAAGATGCACTTAAAGTGAAAAAGTTGGTTAAGAGAAAGAATGGAAAGAATTAATGTAGATGAAAAGAGAGGTGAAAGTAAGTTGTGTGCATAAAGCTAATTAAAAGAGTGATAGAGATGTGTGGGATAAAGTGTGGATGAAAACTTAAAGTAGAAACCAAAAGAGTGGTAATCTCATGACTCTCTGTGTGTATAAATATGTGGGCTTTGCTCCATATTGGGGGCCCCGAATGTTTTTTGGCAGGCCACTTCATGTGTTTTTTTTTTCGGCAGCAATAATCTGTGAGGATGGAATCGGGCAGCTGAAGAAGGTCGCTGCATCGTACGAGAGGTACTGTTGATCAGAAGATTGGAAGGCATCGCTACAGAGGTCGAGCAGAGAGGCAGGGGCAATCAAGAGTGACGGGGAGAGGCATAGGCGTGAAGCAAGGAGCGCGCAGGCACGAACAAAGAAGCCGATATACATTTTTGATCTGGCAATATTAGGAGCAATGGATATCGACAAGCGATGACAATCTCTGAGGACTCGTGATCCATGGCTGCAAGGGCGGATAGTTTTGAAGAAAAGGGGAACAGTATCTCCTTGATGTGCATTGGATCAATCCATCTGAGAGAATTCTGGGATTAGTGCGGCAATGCTCTAAATGATTCAGGGGGTTGCAATATTAAACCTTTTTCTATAGCTCCGATTGCAACGTCTGAGACTCTCATTCTCAGGGTTCCGTCGCGCATGCGTGTGTTTATACAATCTACAATGGTCATGTAGAACAACTAAGGATGATTTACAGAAAGGCTATAATTGAGCGTGATTTACAAAGGATATAAATCTGCTACATAGAAAGTTATCGACTACCGAGAGAAGGTAGAAAACTCCTTGTGCGTCAAGGGCATGCAATTTTGTATCTGAGCAGAAGGCTTGGAAAACTCTGAGTATAAACTTGACAACAATTCTCTGAAGCTACACTAAACTTTATTCGACAACCTGAAGGGGAAAATCCAATGGAAACAGAAGGACTGCAGTTGACATGAAGTGCTCTGATGTTCTAAAGCTTCCCATAGAATCGAGAAAGTATCATTGCTTGGGGAGAAGATCACCATCTATGATCTGACTAAGTAAGTTCGAACGCTCTGTTGGCACATGTCTCCAGAGGAGTTTAATGTTTACAATCAGCGAAGCAGACAATTTGAAGTAGAGCAGGTAAATAAATGTTTTTACGCAAAACTAATTCTAGACGATCTGTTTTCTTTCCCTGCAAAGTCGTTCAATAATGATCCCAAAAATTTTTTAGATTCTAAAACTTTTATAGTCAACTCTGCCTACTGCGATTTCAAGCATTTATATGATTTTAAGTTCATCTAAAGATATAGGCTACATATGTTACATTTCGTTATTTTGATTACTGCAACTTATCATAGTTAAATGATGTGCTGTATTGATTCAACCAGACTCGACGTTCTCATGTCTGACTTTAATATACTTTCATGTCTGCTGACTAAACCATTTGATTCAGTTTAATCCGTTCAAAAGTACTATTATTGTCTGGATCACACTTCACCATCAGTCTGTTGAAAACTTGTGTGAAAGCTGTTGCCTACTCACTCCTAGACTTCACTCATAGTCATCGTGTTAGCATTCATCATCTACGTTTTTTTTTTTTTTTTTTTTTTTTCTTTTGTTCGAGAGAACTCTCAAGTCGAGCATGATCAAGGACATATGATTAGAACTTGTGGCTATTGGCCTAACTTCAACGGCGATTTGTTGACTGTTGATTTTTCATATACATATTTCGATCAAATCATATAAAATTCTTATATTAATTGAGTGAATTGGTTATTAAGAGAACTATTTATTCTGATTGCTTGATTGAAATGCAAGAACGTGATACTCCATGATGAACTACTTGTGATTAATATTGATTCTATTATTATCTCTTGAGTCATTTAGGATTGATTGAAATCTTAGATGCGGATGACTAGCTCTTATTCAAGCAAGTCATGAAAAGCATTTCGTTATGTTTTAGTGAAAAGTATGTGTCTATTCAAGTCTTGAGATGCTACGCGAGAAAGAAAAGGAATCCTTTATTTTATACGAAAATCTTATGATATATCTTCCTACATTTGTTTTTCTAATCAGAAACTTCTTTCCTATCCGTTCTTATGGTTGGCATACAATTTATGATTACTTGAGTTGATTAGATACATCTTCTTTGAGTCTTCATATCACCTGAGCTTGCTCTCATACACCCTGCGTGTGCCGAGGGATTTAGTGGCTGATTAATCCACCAGCCTTATGTCCGCAACTTCCCGACACCGGCACCCATATCGATGCCTCTGCTGGGTGTACCATCGCATATACCGTCGCTTGCTGGGTGTACCGATGCTTATTCCGATGACATTACTGGGAGTAGGGTCCCCTATACCGACGACCATATCTGCAAAAATTTTTTTGGGCAAAGTGTGTTGTCTTTTGGTACAGCAACATTACCATGATGTTGCTTAACAAAAGACAATACACTCTGCCCAGAAGAAAACTGAATACATGTGATGTGTACTCTAATGTCAACCAAAATATGATTTCATAAAATAGAATATTATTGGACACAAAAGAGATAATCAGAATGAACCATGAACCATGTACAAAAAAAGTTATATATTTCATAAATGAAGCATGTACAAGAGTGTGGCAAACCACTATCATATATGATGCTTTTACAAAATGTGGCAAAGCAATGCATTGCCATATAAAAATCAAATACAAAATTTATGTGTTCCACTGCCATACACATGCAAAGAACGTTTCATATCAACAGTCGTGCAACAAAGAACATTAATGGAATGAGATAAATTCACATGAAATTTACAAACAACAAGTAAAAACCAAGTTTATAAAATAATCACTTCATCCCAAACGCTCCCATGAAACGATGGCACCGCATCCCTCCAAGACTTCCAGTAGTGCAATCAATCCATGACTGTATCCGTAAGCCTCCTCCGTTCGTGTTGGAGGATGAACCATTGCGAGCTTCTGCAACAAATATACAAAACATTAGAGGAACATACATGAGAAATTTAACAAAAATAAATTCAATAAATGAAATGGTACTTACAAACTCATGATGCATGGTGTCATATCCGTCATTGCCCAAATGTGACGGTCCAACCGTATCTAAACATGTGGTTGTGATATCTCGCTGCTGGCAATATCGATGAGGAGTCTGCTGCTGCTCGTCACGAATCACATCCCACTCCTGAGCATCTAACCATACAGGCTTTGGTGATCTGAAAGCATCACGAGCCTCGGATTGTCCATGGGACATAACCTCATGTGCGGTTTGCAGAATCCACTCTGAACTGATAAGAGATTGTCCATCGGCTGGTTGGAACTCCTGATAAATCCTTTGTGTGATATAATTCTTCTGATCTTTATCCTGCTCAATCCATTTCAGCATGATAGAGTGTCCAAACTGTATGGAGCAAAGCTTTCGTATATGTGCATGCATTGCTTTGCCAGCCGCATCCATCATCGGAGCTCCATCTCGGATACTATACACCTTGGAGTCATCATGGTCATGAGCACCCCATGATGTACGTGGTGTTCCACGTGGTGTACTGCGTGGCGTACCTACATTTGAGGTACTCGTCCTAGGAGTAGAAGCGGGCGACACAACATCCATCGTAGTTCCTCCAAAACAGCCGCCTCCTCCAGACCTACCTATAGATCCACTCCTAGAACCTCCTGCTCTAGAGCGTGACCTCAAGGTAGGAGATGGGCCAGAACGTATCACGCGGAGGCATCGAACGCATATGTCTACTACTAGACCTTGTAGGAGATGGCTGAAAAGATGGTTGTGGTGGAGTCACAAAGGTAGGAGACATACCTCTTGTGGGAGTAGCACCACTCGCAAGAGTGACACAGGCACGAGTGACACCAGTGGGAGTGACACCGGCGGGAGTAAGGCCGACGGGAGTGAGGCCAGTAGGAGTGAGGCCACCAGGAGTGAGGCGGAGAGGAGTGCTACCACGAGCGATTCAATACTGTGATGCAGCCGCCATATACGCGGGAGGTACCTGAGAGATGAACTCTAAAAGCTGCTGCTTTGTCATGAAATCTGGAGTGACTGGAGGACTGTCTCCCATCGTGCTCTCTAACAACTCAAATAATTAGTCTGTGACAATAAAGGTAATACAAAGAATAAACAAGAAAAAACAAAAATTATTACGTACAAATGTTTTATTCAAAAGTCCTCTAATCTAGCATCCTCTTGAAGATCCGATGCACTGAGAATATCTATCTCTATATTGATGGCTTCTAAATCACTTGCTATGATGGTTTCTACCTGATCATTATCTATTGCTTCGTCTTCTTGAACAATGACCTCTTCTTCTCGAACAATGATCTCTTCCTCCTTGACTATGAAATGAATCTCTGAGTCCACTATAGATGGACTTTCTTCTACATCTATGTTCTCACAAATTTTTCTACTACGTGGGGCGACTTGTAAAACAAATAACCACTCTGGTTCTTTTGAATCTGGTATAAAAATAACTTGCTCACAGTGTTTGGGAAGTACAAATGTATCCCTTTCATCCGTCCATAACTTTGTGGAGTCGACTTGAAGCAAAGCGCTTTTATCCCACCTCATTGTTGCATTTCTTCTAGAGGTGACTACTTTGAAGAAGAACATCCATCGACTATGGACAATTCCTGCTATTGCAACTTCATCTACCACATGAACCATTAAATGAAGTTGAATAGTGACAATACTTGTGGGAAAGTATTTCTCTACCATACAAACAGCCTCGATAGCATTGAGTTTCGCACTCTCTATGCTATCTTTATTTATCTCTTTAGAAGAGATCCACCATACCGAAAGACAATCTTTTAGGGATACAAGGAGCACAAACTGTAAAAACTTGTGCCAATCATGAGACTTGAGTCCTCCAAGATCATCGTTTCGTGTGAAAGCAGTCTTTAGAAACCTTATGCATCCAGTAGGTATCCAAAACTCTGAAATTGTTTTCTTCACTTGTTGCTCTTCCATCCTACGCAGCACCCAAGGAGCTCTTGGTAAAGATACAAGTCCATTGGGCTTAGCGAGTCATGGTCTGCATAAGGGACAAGCATGGTAACCCAAAATTGATAAACCTGAACATTCACCATAACCAGGCCAATCATGCATCGTCCACATAAGTATGCCTTGCACTCGCACGTCTCGTCTTCTTATAGGTTGAAATATGTCACGCACAGTAATCCCATCCCATAAAATGCGCAGTTCTTCCACAAGTGGTGCAAGATATACATCCATGTTTTTAACCTTATACTTACCTAGTATAATAAGAGCTAATAATAAATGACCTTTCATTGTGGCCAACCATGTTGGGATGTTATAAGTGACCAAACATACATGCCATGTGCTCCATGAAGGACTGTGTAAACCAAATGCATTCACTCCAACCATAGCTATGCGTAGACATATGGACCGAGGCTCACTAGCAAACTCTGGCCACTTAATATCTATGTGCTTCCAAGCATCAGAGTCAGCAGGCACTCGCATTACACCATCTGTAGACCTGCTCTTTGTATGCCATGACATTAACTCAGCTATAGATTTGCATCTAAACATGTTCTTAATTTGTGGAATGATAGGAAAGTTGCGAAGAACCTTTGCGGGGATTGCTTCGCCTACAAGCTCTTCTCTAAATCTATTTGCTCCACACTTTGGACATACGTGGAGATGGTCATACTCATTCTGAAAGAGGATGTAATCATTCGGACAAGCATGAATTTTAGTATAATCCATTCCAATAGATTGTAAAAGTTTTTTGCATCTCCACGTATTGGAGGCATGTCATTGTCCTCTGGCAAAAATTGATCTTTAAGAAGCCTGCAATAAGCAATTAAAACAATATTAGTAAATAAAGTTATTTTGATACAACAATGAAAGCCAGTTTGTTCTCCACCTACCTGAACAATTTGTAAAGTCGTAAACGAGCTAGTCTTCACATGTTTTCATATTCTTCATCGACTTCTGATCTTGGAAATTCTGTTGTGTCCATGAAACTCTCGATATCTTCTCCACCATCATGATCTTCGTCCATCTCATAAAATGCTTCGAGCATCTCTTCCATGTGCTCATTCTGTGTAATATTATTAGTACTTGCTTGTACGTCCAATTCCTTTATTGTTCTCTTTTGTCCACGAGAGGTTACCGGTGCAATGTCGTTTGGGTCCATCTGCTCACCTGGGGGACCATGTGAATGGTAGCGTAGGTTTTCTAGTCGAATCCTATCAAAGGATCCATACTATCTAACATGTACAGTACAAATCCGTCGTTTCTGATAAATTTGATACTTGCACTGAGTGCAAAGACATGCCATTCTGTCCTCCTTATCCAAAAAATCCATCTGCTACAATATGGGCATTTTAGATCATTTGTTTTTTTTATTAAACCTAAAAATCATACTCCTAAAGACTTAAACCTAAAATACTAAAACCTAAATACTGAAACACCTAAAAAAACCTAAAACCATAATCTTAAAACCCTAATCTATATAATTATCCTATTTTATCTATATATTCAGATTTTTTCTTAATTAATCCTATTTTTATATATTTTTAAATATATATATTTAATCAAATTATTTAAAACACTAGTTCTTTTTATATTTATTTATCTATATAATTATCATATTATATATATATATATATATATATATATATATATATATATATATATATATATATATATATATATATATATATATATATATATATATATATATATATATATATATTCAAATTTTTTGTTTAATTTTCTTCTATATTTTCTCTTTATATAAATCTAATTGAGTTATATGTATGCCTAGACCGTAAAACCCTAATCTTAAAGATCTATACCTAAAATATGCATGTGTATATAGATCGGTGTATAAGTATATGTGAGTATGTGTATGTGTATATATATTCACTCTGATTAAAATGATTAAAATTAAATCTATTTTTATATATTTAATCATATATATTTATTTTATTTCTTTAAAACACTAGTTCTTATCATATTTATTTATGTATATAATTATCCTATTTTATATATATATTTATTTATATATTCAGAATTTTCCTTAATTAATTCTATTTTTATATATTTAACTATATATATTTAATTAAATTATTTAGAACAATAGTTCTTTTTATATTTGTTTATCTATATAATTATCCTATTTTATATATATATTTATTTATATATTCAGATTTTTTCCTTAATTTGTTTTCTATATTTTCTCTTTATATACATTTAATTGAGTTATATGTATGCTTAAATCGTAAAACCCTAATCCTACATCTAAACCCCTAATCCTTAAACCCTAATCCTATTTTATATATATGTTTATTCAATATTCATATTTTTTTTCTTAATATAAATGTAATTGAGTTATATGTATGCCTAAACCCTAAAACCCTAATCTTAAATATCTAGACCTAAAATATGTATATTTCTATATGAATGTGTATCTACATGTATATATGTATTATATGTGTATGTGTATGTGTGTATATATGTTATGTAGGTGTTAAAACCCTAAAACACTAATCAGAAAGACTTAAAACTAAACTTAAAATACTAAAACCTAAATACTTAAACACCTTTAAAAATCTAAACCTCTAATCCTAAAACCCTCATCCTATTTTATATATATCTTTATTTAATATTCATATATTTTTTCTTATTTTTTTCTATATTTTTCCTTAATATAAATGTAATTGAGTTATATGTATGCCTAAACCCTAAAACCCTAATCTTAAATATCTAGACCTAAAATATGTATATTTCTGTATGAATGTGTATCTACATGTATATATGTAGTATATGTGTATGTGTATGTGTGTATATATGTTATGTAGGTGTTAAACCCTAAAACCCTAATCAGAAAGACTTAGACTTAAACCTAAAATACTAAAACCTAAATACTGAAACACCTTTAAAAATCTAAACCCCTAATCCTAAACCCTAATCCTATTTTCTATATATGTTTATTGAATATTCAGATTTTTTTTCTTATTTTTTTCTATATTTTTCTTAATATAAATGTAATTGAGTTATCTGTATGCCTAAACCCTAAAACCCTAATCTTAAATATTTAGATCTAAAATATGTATATTTCTCTATGAATGTGTATCTATATGTATGTATTATATGTGTATGTGTATGTGTGTATATATGTTATGTAGGTGTTAAAATCCTAAAACCCTAATCAGAAAGACTTAGAATTAAACCTAAAATGCTAAAACCTAAATACTTAAACACCTGCAAAAATATAAACCCCTAATCCTAAAACCCTAATCCTATTTTATATATATGTTTATTTAATATGCAGATTTTTTTCTTCTTTTTGCTATATTTTTTCTTAATATGAATGTAATTGAGTTATATGTATGCCTAAACCCTAAAACCCTAATCTTTAAAATCTAGACCTAAAATATGTATATTTATGTATGCAGGTGTATATACATGTATATATGTATTATATGTGTATGTGTATCTATGTCTAAATAGCTTAAAAACCCTAATCCTATTTTTATATATTTGATGTAAAAAGAACTTCAAAATAAAAAAATTATATATTTAATTATATATATTTAATTAAAACACTAGCTTATGTGTGTGTCTATATGTGCATGTGTGTATGTATGTGTGCGTGTGTGAATGTATGCATGTGTGTATATGTGTATGTGTGTCTATGTATGCATGTGTGAGTATATGTGTATGTGTGTTTGTGTATGCAAGCATGTGTGTATATATGTGTGTGCAAGCATGTGTATGTATGCATGTGTGTGTGTGTGCATGCATGTCTGTATGTATGTGTGTGTGTGTGCACATGAGTGTATGCATGCATGTGTGTATATGTGTGTGTATGTATGCATGCATGTGTGTATATGTGTGTATGTATGCATGTGTGTACATATGTGTGTGTATGTATGCATGTGTGCATGTGTGTGTGTGTATGTATGCATGTGTGTATATGTGTATGTGTGTGTATGTAGGCATGTGTGTATATGTGTATGTGTGTGTATGTATGCATGCATGTGTGTGTGTGTGTGTATGCATGTGTGTATGTATGCATTTGTGTGTATATGTGTGTATGTATGCATGTGTGTACATATGTGTGTGTATGTATGCATGTGTGTACATGTGTGTGTATGCATGTGTGTGTGTATGTGTGTATGTATGTGTGTATGCATGTGTGTGTGTATGTATGCATGTGTGTATATTTGTATGTGTGTGTATGCATGCATGTGTATATGTGTGTGTATGTAAGCATGCGTGTGTGTATATGTGTGTGTATGTAAGCATGCATGTGTGTACATGTATGTGTGTATGTATACATGCGTAAATGTGTAGATGTGTGTGTGTGTATGTATGCTCTATTTTCTATCTTCCTTTCTTTCATCATTCTTTATCTCTCACTCTCTCTCTTTATCTCTCTCCCCCTCTCTCTCTCTCTTTCTCTCTTTCTCTCTCTCTCTCTCTCTCTCTCTCTCTCTCTCTCTTCTCTTTCTCTCTTTCTCTCACTCTCTCTCTCATCTCTCTCTCTTTCTCTCTCTATCAGTAGAGAATAAAACAATCACTTACAAGTATGTCCCTCTTTTGGATCGTTGTCATCAAAGCATAATGTATGTCGTCTATCATCGAATTCCAAACAATCGACGCCAAAGAACTTCTCCAAAATCAAAGAGAAGAGAAATTATTAGACCTAAAGCATAGAGAAAGACAAAGGCTAACAGTACGTGCACCACTTACCAAGATGTCAGATCTAAACCAAGAGAGAGTGTGTGTAGAGAGAGAGATCTTTATGTGTGTGTGCACAAAGCAATATTGGTCTCAATTCGGTTTGCGTGCACAAGTTTGACAGAAAACAAACAGTACTCAAACACCCAAAAATATCCAGAACTTTGCAAACACACGTGTGCAAAATTCAAAAAATCAAGGACGTGTCAGAACACTCTCTCTAGTCTTGGAATTAATTTAATCTAAGCCATTTGATTCTATCATCCAATGATCTCTATTTGAAAGCTAAATGAAATAATATTTTATTTGAGCAAACCACTAGTGGTTTTCTATGCCCCTTTAATCCGTTAGATTAAGCACTTTAATTTCTAAAAATAAGGAATCCTTACATGGCCCATGCAAGGCTCACTTTTTCCCCTAATTTTGGACATAGTCTTGGTGGATTACTATTGGAGTTTGAGGTCTACGGAAGCATGCAAATAACACAAGGAAAAAGAAGAAGCTTGGAGTGCAACACACAATATTGAATGTATTACCAAGAGAAAGTACAAAGATAAGTGACCCATTAGAGTTATAGGCATATATCCAAGATGGGGGGAAAGAACCTCCTTAAGAGGGAAAAATGTGCCTTGGTGGTCCTAGTGTGTTCACACACATCACTACTCGAATATATCAACAAATCCTTCCTGGGCCTGATGTAGTCAACAAGGAGATAGCACTCATATATAAGGAAGTGCCAAGGTATGTGTAATCAATCCACAAAAGGAAGTAAGCCCAAATATTTGAAAAAATCCTTCAAACTTCTTCCTACGCAGAGCCTTTTTTAAAAGGTTCGGAACGTTCTCCTATGTGGGCACATATGCCAAATTGATCTCTTCAATAGAGAACCTCTCCATGACATAATGATAGTGCACCTCAATGTGCTTAGTGGGAGCATGAAACACAGGGTTTCTTCAAATTGCCAATGCGCTCTAACAGTCAGTGAAGATAGTGGTGGTAGAAGAGTGACCAACACCTAAATCAGCCATTATGTGTCTGCGCCACACACGCTCAATAGTTGTTGTGAAAGTCGCCCTATACTTGACATCACAACTAGAACTGGCCAGAGTAGGCTACTTCTTGGTCAACCCAGATATGGATGAGCTACTTTGCATGAAGCACAAGCCACTAGTGGACACATGTGTGTCATAGCAACCAACACAGTCCCAGTCACATTAAAAAGCATGTAAATTTGGCGGTAGTGATCGCCACTTCGGATAAAACAATCCACGAAGCTAGGTACCACCACTACAACATATCAGGCGTATACCGAGGCTTCTACCAAGGAAAATGAATGGGTGCGATTTCGCCCCGACGTTAGTATAAGGGTCAGTGTAGGCATCAAAAACAAAGTGACGGTATAAGCGTCAGTATGAGCACCGGTATAAGCCTTAGTATAAGAGTCGGTATATGCGTCGGTATCACTACAACAGATCGAGGGTATACCGAGGTTTTTACCGAGGGAAATGAACGCGCTTATCTTTGCCCTGACGTCGGTGTAGATGTCGGTATGCGCGTCGGTACTATAGTGCCGGTATGGGTGCCGGTATGGGCATCAGTATGGGCATCAGTATGAGCGTCGGTATGGGCGTCGGTATGGGCATCGGTATAAATGTCGGTATTATCAATGCCCATACCGGCACCCATATCGATGCCTCTGCTGGGTGTACCATCGCATATACCGTCGCTTGCTGGGTGTACCGATGCTTATTCCGATGACATTACTGGGAGTACCGTCGCCTATACCGACGACCATATCTGCAAATTTCTTTTTGGGTAGAGTGTGTTGTCTTTTGCTACAACAACATTACCATGATGTTGCTTAACAAAAGACAATACACTCTGCCCAAAAAAAAACTGAATACATGTGATTTGTACTCTAATGTCAACCAAAATATGATTTCATAAAACAGAATATTATTGGACACAAAAGAGATGATCAGAATGAACCATGAACCATGTACAAAAAAAGTTATATATTTCATGAATGAAGCATGTACAAGAGTGTGGCAAACCACTATCATATATGACGCTTTTACAAAATGTGGCAAAGCAATGCATTGCCATATAAAACTCAAATACAAAATTTATGTGTTCCACTTCCATACACATGCAAAGAACGTTCCATATCAACAGTCCTGCAACAAAGAACATTAATGGAATCAGATAAATTCACATGAAATTTACAAACAACAAGTAAAAACCAAGTTTATAAATTAATCAACTCATCGCAAACGCTCCCATGAAACGACGGCACCGCATCCCTCCAAGACTTCCAATAGTGCAGTCAATCCATGACTGTATCCATAAGCCTCCTCCGTTCGTGTTGGAGGATGACTCATTGCCAGCTTTTGCAACAAATATACAAAACATTAGAGGAACATACATGAGAAACTTAACACAAATAAATTCAATAAATGAAATGGTACTTACAAACTCATGACGCATCATGTCATATCTGTCACTGCCCAAATGTGACGGTCCAACCGTATATAAACATATGGTTGTGGCATCTCGCTGTTGGCAATATCGGTCAGGAGTCTGCTGCTGCTCGTCACGAATCACATCCCCCTCTTGAGCATCTAACCATACAGGCTTTGGTAAGCCAGATCTAAAAGCATCACGAGCCTCGGATCGTCCATGGGACATAACCTCACATGCAGTGTGCAGAATCCACTCTGAACTGACAAGAGACTGTCCATCGGCTGGTTGGAACTCCTCATAAATCGTTTGTGTGATATAATTCTTCTGATCTTTTTCCTGTTCACTCCATTTCAGCATGATAGAGTGTCCAAGCTGTATGGAGCAAAGCTTTCGTATATGTGCACGCATTGCTTTGCCAGCTGCATCCATCACCAGAGATCCATCTCGGATACTATACACCTTGGAGTCATCATGGTCATAAGCACCCCAAGGTGTACGTGGTGTACAACGTGGCCTACCTACATCTGAGGTACTCGTCCTAGGAGTAGAAGCGGGCGACACAACATCCATCACAGTTCCTCCAAAACAACGGCCTCCTCTAGACCTACCTATATATCCACTCCTAGAACCTCCTGCTCTAGAGCGTGACCTCGACCTACGAGATGGGCCAGAACCTGTATCACGCTGAGGCATCAAACGCACATGTCTACTACTAGAACTTGTAGGAGATGGCTGAAAAGATGGTCGTGGTGGAGTCACAAAGGTAGGAGACATACCTCCTGCGGGAGTAGCACCACCCGCAAGAGTGACACCGACAAGAGTGACACCAGTGGGAGTGACACTAGCGGGAGTGAGGCTGGCGTGAGTGAGGCCAGTAGGAGTGAGGCCACCAGGAGTGAGGCCACCAGGAGTGAGGCCACCAGGAGTGAGGCCACCAGGAGTGAGGCCGGGAGGAGTGCTACCACGAGCGATCCAATACTGTGATGCAGCGGCCATATACGTGGGAGATACCTAAGAGATGAATTCTTAAAAGCTGCTCCTTTCTCATGAAATTAGTAACAACTTAAATAATTAGTATGTGATAATAAAGGTAATACAGAGAATAAACAGAAAAAAACAAAAATTAGTACGTACAAATGTTTTATTAAAAAATCCTCTAATCTAGCATCCTCTTGAAGATCCGATGCACTGAGAATATCTATCTCTATGTTGATGGCTTCTAAATTGCTTGCTATGCTGGTTTCTTCATGATCATCATCTATTGCTTCGTCTTCTTGAACAATGAATTCTTCTTCAATGACCTCTTCTTCTCGAACAATGATCTCTTCCTCCTTGACTATCAAATGAATCTCTGAGACCACTACAGATGGACTTTCTTCTACATCTATGTTCTCACAAATTTGTCTACTACGTGGGGCAACTTGTAAAATAAATAGCCACACTGGTTCTTTTGAATCTGGTATAAAAACAACTTGCTCACAGTGTTTGGGAAGTACAAATGCACCCTTTCATCCGTCCATAACTTTGTGGAGTCGACTTGAAGCAAAGCGCTTTTATCCCACCTCACTATTGCATTTCTTCCAGAGGTGACTACTTTGAAGAAGAACATCCATCGACTATGGACAATTGCTGCTATTGCAACTTCATCTACCACATGAACCAGTAAATGAAGTTGAATAGTGAGAATACTTGTGGGAAAGTATTTCTCTACCATACAAACAACCTCGATAGCATTGAGTTTTGCACTCTCTATGCTATCTTTATTTATCTCTTTAGAAGAGATCCACCGTACCGAAAGACAATCTTTTAGGGCTACACAGAGCACAAACTGTAAAAACTTGTGCCAATCATGAGACTTGATCCCTCCAAGATCATCGTTTTGTGTGAAAGCACTCTTTAGACACCTTATGCATCCAGAAGGTGTTGGAAACTCTGAAATTGTTTTCTTCACTTCTTGCTCTTCCATCCTACGCAGCACCCAAGGAGCTCTTGGTAAAGATACTGGTCCGTTGGGCTTAGTAATTGCCCACAACTCTCGCATATGACCTCACTCTTCTAACTCCTCCCTTTATGCTTTGATTTCTTTCTTTCCGATCAAATTTTTTCAAAGAATCTCTCCCACATTCTTAAAAATATGCATCGCGTCTACCAAATGATTGATCAACAATTCACACCAATAAGGGAGTTCATGAAAAATGGACAACCGTTTCATGCCAGCGATTGGATGTTCTGAATCCCACAGTTGTTTCCAATCGCTAGCTTTCATTTGGCGTTGCGCTTGTCCATCAATTTGCTCTTCACGTAAAACATGTCCATCAAGCAAATATCTATGGTGTCCTTCATAGACAGTTTTACGTAGTGCTTTGGAATAGCGTTCTTCGAGTCGTGGTCTGCATAAGGGACAAGCATGGTAACCTGAAATCGATAAACCTGAACATTCACCATAACCAGGCCAATCATGCATCGTCCACATAAGTATGCCTTGCACTCGTACGTCTCGTCTTCTTATAGCTTGAGATATGTCACGCATAGTAATCCCATCCCATAAAATGCGCAGTTCTTCCACAAGTGGTGCAAGATATACATCCATGTTTTTTACCTTATACTTACCTAGTACAATAAGAGCTAATAATAAATGACCTTTCATTGTGGCCAGCCATGCTGGGATGTTATAAGTGACGAAACATACATGCCATGTGCTCCATGAAGGACAACGTAAACCAAATGCATTAACTCCAACCATAGCTATGCCTAGACATATGGACCGAGGCTCACTAGCAAACTCTGGCCACTTACTATCTATGTGCTTCCAAGCATCAGAGTCAGCAGGCACTTGCATTACACCATCTGTAGACCTGCTCTTTGTATGCCATGACATTAACTCAGCTATACATTTGCATCTAAACATGTTCTTAAGTTGTGGAATGATATGAAAGTTGCGAAGAACCTTTGCGGGGATTGCTTCGCCTACAAGCTCTTCTCTAAATCTATTTGCTCCACATTTTGTACATACATGGAGATGCTCATACTCATTCTGAAAGAGGATGCAATCATTCGGACAAGCATGAATTTCAGTATAATCTATTCCAATAGATTGTAGAAGTTTTTTGCATCTCCACGTGTTGGAGGCATGTCATTGCCCTCTAGAAAAAATTGATCTTTATGAAGCGTGCAATAAGCAATTAAAGCGATATTAGTAAATAAAGTTATTTTGATACAACAATGAAAGCCAATTTGTTCTCCACCTACCTGAACAATTCAGTGACACTACTATCTGACCATCCATAAATGGATTGCAGATTGAGCATCGCGAATGACGCACGTAGTACAGATATCTTTGCTCCATTGTAAAGATGTAAACGAGCTAGTCTTCGCATGTTTTCATATTCTTCATCGACTTCTGATCGTGGAAATTCTGTTGTGTCGATGAAACTCTCGATATCTTCTCCACCCTCAGATTTTTTATTTAATTTTCTTCTATATTTTCTCTTTATATAAATCTAATTGAGTTATATGTATGCCTAAACCCTTAAACCCTAGACTTAAAGATCTATACCTAGAATATGTATATTTTTGTACGCATGTGTATATAGATCGGTGTATAAGTATATGTGTGTATGTGTATGTGTATATATATTCACTCTGATTAAAATGATTAAAATTAAATCTATTTATTTATATTTATTTTATTTCTTTAAAACACTAGTTCTTATCATATTTATTTATCTATATAGTTATTCTATTTTATCTATATATTTATTTATATATTCAGAATTTTCCTTAATTAATCCTATTTTTATATATTTAACTATAGATATTTAATTAAATTATTTAAAACAATAGTTCTTTTTATATTTGTTTATCTATATAATTATCCTATTTTATATATATATTTATTTATATATATAAATATATATATTCAGATTTTTTCCTTAATTTTTTTTCTATATTTTCTCTTTATATACATTTAATTGAGTTATATGTATGCTTAAATCGTAAAACCCTAATCCTAGGTCTAAACCACTAATCCTAAAACCCTAATCCTACTTTATATATATGTTTATTCAATATTCATATTTTTTTCTTATTTTTTTCTATATTTTTTCTTAAAATAAATGTAATTGAGTTATATGTATGCCTAAACCCTAAAACCCTAATCAGAAAGACTTAGAATTAAACTTAAAATACTAAAACCTAAATACTTAAACACCTATAAAAATCTAAACCCCTAATCCTAAAACCCTAATCCTATTTCATATATATGTTTATTTAATATTTAGATTTTTTTCTTATTTTTTTCTATATTTTTTCTTAATATAAATGTAATTGAGTTATATGTATGCCTAAACCCTAAAACCCGAATCTTAAATATCTAGACCTAAAATATGTATATTTCTGTATGAATGTGTATCTACATGTATATATGTAGTATATGTGTATGTGTATGTGTGTATATATGTTATGTAGGTGTTAAAACCCTAAAACCCTAATCAGAAAGACTTAGACTTAAACCTAAAATACTAAAACCTAAATACTTAAACACCTTTAAAAATCTAAACCCCTAATCCTAAACCCTAATCCTATTTTATATATATGTTTATTGAATATTGAGATTTTTTTCTATATGTTTTTTCTATATTTTTTCTTAATATAAATGCAATTGAGTTATATGTATGCCTAAACCCTAAAACCCTAATCTTAAATATTTAGACCTAAAATATTTATATTTTTGTATGAATGTGTATCTACATGTATGTATGTATTATATGTGTATGTGTATGTGTGTATATATGTTATGTAGGTGTTAAAATCCTAAAACCCTAATCAGAAAGACTTAGGCTTAAACCTAAAATACTAAAACCTAAATACTTAAACACCTTTAAAAATCTAAACCCCTAATCTTAAAACCCTAATCCTATTTTATATATATGTTTATTTAATATGCAGATTTTTTTCTTTTTTTTGCTATATTTTTTCTTAATATGAATGTAATTGAGTTATATGTATGCCTAAACCCTAAAACTCTAATCTTAAATATCTAGACCTAAATATGTATATTTTTGTATGCAGGTGTATATACATGTATATATGTATTATATGTGTATGTGTATCTATGTCTGAATTGCTTAAAAACCTAATCCTAGTTTTATATATTTGATGTAAAAAACTTCAAAATAAAAAATTTATATATTTAATTATATATATTTAATTAAAACACTAGCTTATGTGTGTGTCTATATGTGCATGTGTGTATGTATGTGTGCGTGTGTGAATGTATGCATGCGTGTATATGTGTATGTGTGTCTATGTATGCATGTGTGAGTATATGTGTATGTGTGTGTATGTATGCATGTGTGTGTGTGTGCAAGCATGTGTGTATGTATGTGTGTGTGCACGTGAGTGTATGCATGCATGTGTGTATATGTGTGTGTATGTATGCATGCATGTGTGTATATGTGTGTATGTATGCATGTGTGTACATATGTGTGTGTATGTATGCATGTGTGTACATGTGTGTGTGTATGTATGCATGTGTGTATATGTGTATGTGTGTATGTATGCATGCATGTGTGTATATGTGTATGTGTGTGTATGTATGCATGCATGTGTGTATATGTGTGTGTGTGTATGCATGTGTGTGTATATGTGTGTACATATGTGTGTGTATGTATGCATGTGTGTACATGTGTGTGTGTATGCATGTGTGTGTGTATGCATGTGTGTGTGTGTATATGTGTGTATGTATGTGTGTATGCATGTGTGTGTGTATGTATGCATTTGTGTATATTTGTATGTGTGTGTATGCATGCATGTGTATATGTGTGTGTATGTAAGCATGCATGTGTGTATATGTGTGTGCATGTAAGCATGCATGTGTGTACATGTATGTGTGTATGTATACATGTGTAAATGTGTAGATGTGTGTGTATGTGTGTGTGTATGTATGCTCTATTTTCCTATCTCTATCTTCCTTTATTTCATCATTCTTTATCTCTCAGTCTCTCTCTATATCTCTCTCCCCCGTCTCTCTCTCTTTCTCTCTTTCTCTCTCTCTCTCTCTCTCTCTCTCTCTCTCTCTCTCTCTCTCTCTCTCTCTCTTTTCTCTCTCTCATGTCTCTCTCTTTCTCTCTCTATCAATAGAGAATAAAACAATCACTTACAAGTATGTCCCTCTTTTGGATCGTTGTCATCAAAGCATAATGTATGTCGTCTATCGTGGAATTCCAAACAATGGACGCCAAAGAACTTCTCCAAAATCAAAGAGAAGGGAAATTATTAGACCTAAAGCATAGAGAAAGACAAAGGCTAACAGTACGTGCACCACTTACCAAGCTATGAGATCTAAACCGAGAGAGAGAGTGTATGTGTAGAGAGAGAGATCTCTGTGTGTGTGTGTGCACAAGGCAATGTTGGTCGCAATTCGGTTTGCACGCACAAGCTCGACAGAAAACAAACAGTACTCAAACACGTGCAAAAAAGTGCGGCTCTTGGGTTCTCGGTATGTTTAAAACGCTGCCTCGGTATAAGCGTCAGTATGGGCGTTGGTATGAGTGTTGGTAACTTCCCATACCGATGCTTATACCGAGGCCCGTACCGGCGGATGTGGGACACACTGTTGATCTGTTTAAAACGGTCATACCGAAAGTCACTTGACCATCGATATCCTTAAGTGAGCTTTTCCAACGATTATACCGATGCCGAAAGCGACCGTCGGTATAGGCAGCGTCGGTATGCCCTTCATATGTTGTAGTGTATAAGGGGGTATAAGCGACGGTAAGCTTTGGTATAAGCCATGGTATGGCCCGACGCTTATACGGTCACCTATACCGATAACCATATCTGCAAAATTTTTTTTTGGGCAGAGTGTGTTGTCTCTTGCTAGAGCCACATTCCCATGTTGTTGTGTAGCAAAAGACAATACATTCTCCCCAAGAAAAACCCATGTACATGTGACATGTATGACAGGCAACAAAAACATGATTTGATTAAGCAAAACATACCATCAAATACAAAATGAATCATGAACCATGTACAAAGAAATGAGACACATAGACGTGATAACAACAAGAACACATGTATATGTTTGTATGCCTATGTATATACATGTGTATGTGTATATGTATTCTGCGTGTATATTTGTATATGTGTAAATATTTGATGCAGGTGTAAAAACCCTAAAACCCTAATCCTAAAGACCTAGACCTAAAACATGTGTATGTGTGTACTCTTGTGTATATATATGTGTATGTGAATATATATATGTGTATGTGTGTGTATGCATATGTGTGTCTATGAATAAACCCTAAAATCCTAATCGTGAAGACCTAGACCTAAAACATGTATATGTGTGTATGTGTATGTGTGTATGCATGTGTATATATATGTGTAGGTGTATATGTATTATGTGTTTATATGTGTATATGTCTGTATGCATGTGTGTATAAATGTAAAAGACAAAAACCCTAACTCTAAAATCCTAACCCTAAAATATGCATATGTGTGTATGTATATGTAACATGTGTGTATGCTTGTATGTATATATATATATATATATATATATATATATATATATATATATATATATATATATATATATATATATATATATATATATATATATATATATATATATATATATATATATATATGTGTGTGTGTGTGTGTGTGTGTGTGTATGTATGTACGTATGTGTCTATGTGTGTATGCATATATATATATATATATATATATGTGTGTGTGTGTGTGTGTGTGTATGTGTGTGTATGTATGTGTTTATGCATGTGTATATATGTAAAAGCCAAAAACCCTAATCCTTAAACCCTAATCCTTAAACCCTAACCCTAAAACATGCATATGTGTGTATGTATATGTCACACGTGTGTATGTGTGTATGCATGTGTGTGTGTATATATATATATATATATATATGTGTGTGTGTGTGTGTGTGTGTGTGTATGTATGTATGTATGTGTGTGTGTATGCATGTGTATATATATGTGTATGTATATACATATTATGTGTTTATATGTGTAGATGCGTGTATGCATGTGTGTATATATCTAAAATCGAAAAATCCTAACCCTAAAACATGCATTTGTGTGTATGTATATATGATGTGTGTGTATGTGTATGTATGTATGCATGTGTACATGTGTGCATGTGTGTATGTATTATGTGCATATATGTGTAAAAGTCAAAAACCCTAATCCTAAAACCCTAATCCTAAAACCCTAATCCTAAAACCCTAATCCTAAAACCCTAACCCTAAAACATGTATATGTGTGTGTGTATGTATGCATATGCATATGCATATGTGTATGTAATATGTATGTAGATGTCTATGTATCTCTATGTCTCTCTCTTTCTCTCTATCTATACCTCTCTCTTTATCTCTCTCTCTCTCTTTCATCTCTCTCCCTCTTTCTCCCTCTCTCTCTCTTATTCTCTCTCTCTTTCTCTCCCCCTCTCTCTCTCTCTCTTTCTCTCTATCTCTATTTGTAATTCTTTTGATCCCTCTCCTCAGAGCCCAGTCGACGTCATCTCTTCCCAAATTCCAAAGAATCGATGCCAAAAAGCTCCTAAAAAACAAAAGAAAAGAGAAATAAAAAAAAAAAGAAGTCATAGAGAAAGAGAGAGAGTGAAAGAATACGTACATCACTTACCAAGATGCGAGAGAGAGAGAGAAAAGAGAAAGAGATGTGTGTGTATGGGGGGAGAGAGAGAGAGAGAGAGAGAGAGAGAGAGAGAGAGAAAGAGATGTGTGTGTAGGGGGAGAGAGAGAAAGAGATATGTGTATGCATGTATGTAATGTGATGTGTGTATGTATATGCGATGTGTGTGTGTGTATGTGCATGTATGCATGTGTGTGTAAACATATCTGAGTGTGTATATATATGTGGGTGTGTATGCAATATGCATGTGTGTATGTATGTATGTGTGTGTGCACATGCATATGTGTGTGTACATGCATATGTGTGTGTATTTATGTATGCATATGCATGTGTGTATGCACATGTGTGTGTATAGATATGTGAGTATGTATGTATATGTGTGTGTATGTATGTATGTGTGTGTACATGCAAATATGTGTGTATGTATGTATGCATATGCATGTGTGTATGTATACATGTGTGTGTACATGTATGTATGTATATGTGTGTGTACATGTATGTATGTGAGTATGAGTATGCATATGTGCGTGTGTGTATGTATATGCATGTGTGTATGTAATATGCATGTGTGTATGTAATATGCATGTATGTATGTATATCTATGTATGCATATGCATATGAATATGTAATATGTATTTGTATGTATATGCATGTGTGTATGTAATATGTATGTGAGTGTGTATGTAATATGCATGTGTATATGTAATATGTATGTGAGTATGTGTATGCATATGTGTGTGTATGTATGTATGCATCTCTCCCTCTATCTCATTCTCTTTCTATTTCATATCTCTCCCTCTCTCTTTCATCTCTCTCTCTCTTTCAATCTCTCTCTATCTCCCTCTTTCATCTCTCTCTCTTTCCGTCTCTCTCTCTCTCTCTCTCACTCTTTATGTTTCTCTAGATCTCTCTGTCTCTTTCATCTCTCTCTCTCTATCTCATTCTATATCAATCAAAAACAAAACAATCACTTACCTTGATGTAATTGTTTGGAGCATTGTTGTCAAAGTCCAAAATGTTGTCCTTCGTCAAATTCCAAAGAAGGCACGCAAAAAACCTACTACAAAACTAAAGAGAAGAGAAATTAGAAAAGGGAAAACACAAAGAAAGAGAAAGGGTGCTATAGTATGTGCGATACTTACCAAAATTTCAGATCTAGAGAAATAGAGAGGTGTGTGTAGAGAAACAGAGAGAGAGAGAGAACGAGAGAGATGTGTGTACACAATATGCCCAGAATGTAGTTCGCATGCGCAAACTCGACAGTAGCAGACTTTCATTCAAAATGCGAGCAAATGTCAAATTTTTGCTCTCGGGTGCGGTTAAAACGTTGTGTCAATATAAGCATCGATATAAGCATCAGTGTAAGCATTGGTATAAGCTATAATTTTCAGTAAATTATCGATGCCTATACCAATGCTCATACCGTTAGTATTGCATCCATGGTTTTTCAAGCATTTTCAACGGTCATACCAACACCGAGGCATGACCATCAGTATGGGCAATGTCGGTATGCCCCTCATATGTTGTAGTCCACTCAAGTAGCAAAAGATGCACTTAACCACCTACCAATTCTTGACACATGGGCAATGCATGAACCTACTCATATGTGAGATAGAAAACTAAATATCTAGCCAAGTAATGCATAAGTAAATCAAGCATCCAATAGCCTCGTCATAGAGAACAACATCAAATGCATCTCTAGCATCATGAAGGCTCAACCATAAACATGTTTCCATAGGATTGGCAATCTTTTTAATGTCTTCAAGGCAAAAAACACTCCAATAATGTACCAATATCTTTTTTTTGAAACAAAGGTATTCAACCATTAACTTGCATAAAGTGACTGCCCAAAGAACGATGCAAATGTCCCAAATTTGACATCTCAAATGAGGCGTGCAAATCGGCCTAAAAATCAACAATGTGCTTCTCATTAGGACCAGCGAGTAGCATGTCATCAAGATGGAGAACAATGATATGAAGCACATCACTTGCATGCTTAAGATATAAGATGCTCTCACTTGGATTGTTCTGAAAACCATGTGCGATCAAGTAGGCATGTGCCTTTTCAAGCATATGGTGCTTGCTTCAAACCATATAATGCATTTTTCAACCTTCAAAATTTGTTTTCATGCCCTTCCTACACAAAATGATGGGGCTGAAAAACATACACTTCTTCATGTAAGTAATCATCTAGAAATGCACTTTTAATGTCCAACTGATGTACATTTCAACCATGATGAGCTGCAAGTGCACAAATGCTATCGAACAATAGTCACTCGACATGTAGCAGCAAATGTCTCATTAAAAAAAGCCTTTCTCTTGAGCATAACCTTTTGGAGCTAGCCTAGACTTATACATATCAAGTGTTTCATAAGGCTTACACTTATGCTTGTATACCCACTCGGTGTCAATGGCCTTCTTGCCCGAAGGTAAGTCACATAAAGATGCGAAACCATTATTCATAATAGCATCATATTCTTATTGCACAATGGCCTAATTCCAATTCAATAACTTTTGCGCTCCATCAAACAAAAAATGTTTATTCTCATCACAAAGACTAGATGCAATCAAACCATAGCAATCTGATCCAAAAGAAGCACTATGAGATCCTAAACAAGTATGATATGAGAGAGTTGCATCTAATTTGCTATCTCACAAAATCTGCACTACCCATTCAGGCATAGTTTTTTCCTCCTCTATATTAAACCTCTCATCAACAAGTGCATCATATAAATATACATCAGAAATGGAATGTGCTACGTCATCATGTGGAGCTTCAAAAGGCTAAAAAAATTCCTTATTTGAATTAGAACTAGATTTTCCACCTGAAAAAAGAGACAACAAAGTTTCATACACATCTTTGGAGCTAACCGATGTCTCCTTAGTACATGAAAGTTCCTACAACTTGAAACTAACACTATTCATGTCCTTTTAGGAATCCTCAAGAAGCAAAAGGAGTGATGAGGCCATTGAGGATTGCATTATGGCTTTCCTCACACATATTCCAAGGGAAGGGCATGAAAAGTCTAGATTTTAAGCTTAGGAGATGGATTCCAAAGATAAACTATTTAGGCCATGTGATATCAACCCATGGAGTTCAGATCGATCCCAAGAAGCTCTCAATTATTCTAGCTTGGCATACTCCTCAAGATGAGAGGAAATTATAGTCATTTTTAGGACTTTCGAGTTTCTTTCAAAAGTTCAATTCCTCTTATTCATCCATAACAATGCCTATGATGAACTTTTTTCAAGTCAAATTACCATTTGCATGGAAGCAAGAGCAACAAGAAAGTTTTGATTCTTTAAAGCAAGTTGTTTTAGAAGCACCAATAAAGTGGTAGACCACATGAATCATTTGAGTTTGAGATAGATGCTAGTGGCATACCCATAGGGTTAGTTTTTAGCCAAGATGGGAGGGCAATAGCTTTTGAAAGAACAACCTTTAGTAGTGTATAATGCAATTAGGAAGTCCATGAAGTGCAAGAGTTATATATAGTGGTGTGTGCTCTTTAAATCTAGTGACACTATCTATGGTGCAGACTTTGAGGTGTACACATATCACCATACACTTAAGTACTTTTGTAGCCAGCCAAGTCTTTGAGGCATATAGGCTTGTTGGGTAGAGCTCATGTAGGAGAATCACATGGAAATTCTGTATAGGATAGGCAAAGAGGATATTGTAGCTGATGCATTATGACATATAGTGTATGAAATGAGATTTACAATTCTACAAAGCTCATTGCTTCAAGATATAAAGAAAGCACATGTGGAAGATCCACCCTTATTCTAAATTATTAGAGCCATGATTTATGAATCTATTATAGGAGAAAAGGTAGTTCTAATTATTTCTTATCCTATTAACGCAAACAATTCAAGTCCATATTTCGATTTCTCAAGTCCCAAGATTTGAGACCAAAAGTCATGCATGATAACCATGATGTTCCTTCTGTAGGGCATCCTAGTGTTAACAAGATGATTCAACTTGTTAGAAGGACATTTTGGTGGCGTGGATTAGCTAGAGATGTCCACACATATGTTCATCAATGCTTTATGTGTCACCTCAACAAGGCAAAAAAGGTTAAGACACCAGGTCTTTTACATCCTTTATAGATTCCATAGCACAACTGGGACAATGCATCCATGGACTTCTTATTGGGGTTACCATGGACCCAAAGGAAGTGGGATACTATCCTAGTATTGGTAGATAGATTGAGGAAGATGGCTCATTTCATACCCATGCTAGACATGATAGAAGCTTAATAGGTAGTAGAGATATTTATCTAGCAGGTCTTTAGATTGCATGGGTTTCCAACATCGAGAGTTTAAGATACGGATGTTAGATTAATAGGAAACTTGGGGTAGTTTGTATTTGACAAACTGAAAGTTTCATTGAAAATGATTATTTGTGATCATCCTTAGATAGATGGCCAGACCGACAAGGTCAATTAGATTCTAGAGGACATGTTAAGAGCATATGTGTCTAAGAGGGGAATAGATTAGGATAGTTACTTGCCACTAAAGAGTTTGCTTGTAATAATCAACCTCATAAAATGATAGGAGTGTCTCCTTCTGAGATGAATTTCTATGGCATGAATACCAGTGCTCCCAATACCATAAGAATTTGAAAGAAATGTCCTAGTGCTTTAGAGTCCTTGGAAAACGTCCAAAAAAATTCAGAAATATCTAAAGCCAAGATGCAGCAAGCAAATGATAATGCAAAAGAATATGCTAGTGGGAAGAGATCTCCTAGAGTGTTTGAGGAGGGGATAGAGTTTTTCATCAAGTGCTAGCTATTCACTATCCATAAGGAAGTGTACTAAGACTTCACCAAGGTTTTATGTATCTTCGAAGATTGTTAAAAAGCTTAATGATGTTGCATACCGATTACGGCTTCCTCCAGATTGTAGAGTTCATCGTGTGTTTCATGTCAGTTAACTTATAAAGTATATTTTGAGGAAGGATAATCTAATAGAGGGTATTATTTCTTTGTAGTAAATTGATAGCATAGATCATTCTCTAGATAGGATACTAGATCGGAGATAGAAAGGGTTGACAATTTTTTTCATCTAGGAGTATTTAGAAGCCTAGAGAGGATTATCGCTTACGACTCTACTTGGGAAGTAGAAGCTTTGGTTCATAATTCCTTTTCCTCATTGATAATTTAAGACAATGATCTTTAGAATGGGGAGAGATTGTTAGACATTGGTCTATAGAGACCATTCCGTGTGCGTGTGGGAGGCTAGTCATAGCCAAGGTCCCTCGCTTGGGGGATATATCCTAAGGTATTCAATGGTAGTGGGGATGAGTGTTGGATGGCGACCACATGTTGGCAATAGACCATTTGAGATCATTGCTATTTTGAATGCAAAGTGATATAATGTATTCAAGGAGAGTGGCAAATACATCATTCATGAATCCTAGTTTCAATATTTCAAGAGAGAATTCAGGGAGTTTCTAATTGTAGTAACATGTGAGATGGGTGGACTCAAATTACTAGTCCATTTTTGGGCCTCATTGATGCATGCATATAGTAACTAAGGTGGGATTATTATCCTCCATACAAAATTGAGAAATCTTGATTCACTTGAATTTGATTTGGAAAAGTAGGACTATGGTTGTCACTAACATCTAAATAGGATGTTTGAACTAAGTTTTTTTACCTAACTAGAGGACTACTTTGTCTTAATGGGCTTGAAACTACTGTGTCCTGTACATACGCAAATATAATACAACAATGAAATCTCATAGAAATGCAAGAAGAATAAAAAGAGATAAGATTGAAAATAAGATTGAAAATAAGATTGTGTACAATATCCCCCCACATACTCCAATGGAAGAGTTGCTAAGAGTATGTGTATTTATAGGTATTTCCATTACATCCTAAATAGAAGATACATGAGGGTGGCACTTCAAAAAGCATGCATTTGTAAATATTTGCTTTGTCGCTTTCTAAGAGATCTACTATTTTTATAGAAATAGACAAAATAATGTGAGTGAATCCACACGCATTCATGCCCTCATGATTCTTTGCTTGCTAAGTGAAAACATAATCACATTAAAAACCTCAAGAGATTAAAATCCATTTTACATTCCACTTTTCCATAAAGTATAACATGCCTCCCAGTCGACAACCAAATCACCTTAGTTGATAAGAATGGCCACTCACATGGATGGCCACTCACATGTCCCATCATTGAGCAAGACATGGATGGCCACTCACTTGTCCAATCAGTAAACAATCATAAGCATATTCCGTGTAAAAAAAAAACACACATGCATGAAAATGGAAAACTCGAATTTAATGTGACAGTGAATGATATGAAGAAATCAAGTGCTCATAATGTGGAGATATTGATGTCTTATGAATCGATTGAGATTCTTTGAGTGATTGATTTTCGTATTTAACTAAATATCTATGATTTTGCGTACCAGTGTGTGTAGTGCTAACATCATAATCAAGTATTTTCTCTACAACTAAATTTTCAACATCCTCTTGAAGTAAAGAGGATCATCTAAAATAGAAGTGAGTGGTAAAGTTCCTTGGAAGGCTTTCAATAAACTAATATGAAAAGAATAATGCATATTCTAATGAGAAGGTATGTCTAATCTAAAATTGTTCTCATTTATTTTTTGAATAATATAGAAAGGTCCATAATAATGTGGTGCAAGTTTAACCTTAGGATGTTGTTAAATGTGCATCAAATGTCTTCTAATTATTCATAGCCATACCAAGCCATTTTTGTTAAATTGTTTAGCTATTGGTTTCTTTCTAGGATGAAGGATTTTCCACATAAGAAATGATTTTTTAACCTCAATGAGGGGATGCCAAAGGATTGCAACATAAAATCTTACCTAACACGTGACCAATTTAGATACCATCTCTTATTAAACATGACATGAAAGTCCACAGGTCTCTTGAATCTCAAGATTTTATAACATCTAAGACCCTCAAGGTGAGGAGAGTGACTTTGCCATTGTATCATCTAAGAACCTCAAAAAATTTTATAACATCTAAGACCCTCAAGATGAGAATAGTCACTTTGTTGTTGTACCATCTAAGCCCCTCAAGATGAGGAGAGGAGCGTCATGCCTAATAAAGAGACAAATCCTCGAGCACTCCCAAGGATAGAATCTCCATTCTATTTAATAACATCTGATAACAAGTGTGTGTGCGTGTGTTTTCCGGGTTCATCATGAGAGAGAGAGAGAGAGACGAAGAACAGAAACTTTCTCTGTTTCCTCCCTGTCTCATGATGAACTTGAGAGAGAGAGAGTGAGAGAGAGAGAATTTTCTTTAAGTGCTCTAGAAAAACGGAACGCTGTTACTTGGGTTTTATTGACTACATGGAATATATGAATTCAATATGTTGAAGATGCGGTGCCAATGCCTACGGGAGTCCTCTGTGTGAACTTCACACGGGAAGAAGGGCGTGACAAAGGGACTTACGCAGCCTTGTGTATGAGCACTCTGTATAAGACCCATCCTGTATTCCTTCAAAGACCATATGGAAGCTCCTTCGAAATCCGTAGCAATGGTGTAATTAAACAATGCGTCTGGATTAAAGTTGTTGACGGCAATGAAGAGAGGTTTCGGCGTCGTGATGCTGTGCGTGGCGGTCATTGGGCTTATTACCTTTGAGCTGGTAATATCTGTGAGGTTCAAGGCTTCTTTTATGTCGCTGCGCACCACTATCCTATTCAACTTGCTGCGTTCCCACAGTACACCCCCTTCCTCGTCTCTGAAGCTTCCTACTGATTCCATGCAGAATGAAAGTTTTCAGAGCACAGGTGCTCGTGCTGGCTCAAAGATCTGCGTCTTCTCCTAAGCTATCTTCTGTCATTATATTCTTTATAAATACCTTCTTCTATATTACAAATTTACAATTCTATGGGTTTTCTCTCTTTCTTTAGCGAACTCGCTTCCTGTGAGACCCTTTGTTCTGATCATTGGGAATGGGTAAACAAAGCATGTAGTTCTACAAATAGAGAACTGTGTGATTTATCGAGAGAGAGAGAGAGAGAGAGAATTTCTGCTTCTAATTGGATGCAGGACAGGATGCATGCGACTTGTGGATGATGGGTGGAAGACCGAGGAAAAAAAGCAGTTTACAACAGCAGCATTTGTCCAGTACTAACTGTTGGCGCAATTCACAAGCCTACACATTTGGCTTCAAGGATACATTGAAATCCATACACATATGGAGAAGCATAGGAACACATGCTAGTGGTTAATTACCACTTTACCTCTTTGCTAGAGAGATGGCTCGCCTCACAAACTTATGCCTCTATATATAGCTAATCGAATCAACAAGGACCACAAATGTAGCTAGAGTCCACAAATTCATGTGCAATCTTCACCAATCCTTTCATATCTTCCACTAGAGTCTACTAGTGGTTGGAGTGATCTTGATCATTGCTTTAGTACCTTTCACTAGAGTCCACTAATTGTTGGTGTACCTACCACTCGATTATAATCTCTATAGAATCAATTTAACAATTTAACTTGAGTTAGAAATCTCTAGAGTTGTTTGGGAAAGCCCTCTCCCCATGCTCCCCAGGGGGTTCTACCTTTAGACTTAACCACTAGGCTAAGTTGATTACTTGTTTTAGAGAGCATTGTACTTATGATTAAATATAGTCTTGAGATCTTTGGTCATACACATGAGCGACAAAACAATGTCCAATTTTAAACTCTTTGAATGGGTTGGACACCCAGATCATAGAATGGCTTCATTACATTCTTGACCCCTTGGAAAAGATATTTTTCCTTGAAAATAAAGCTATATATAGTAACTATAGGCATTCCTTGCCTAGTGTTCTAACATTGAAGAACATGTTTCATCTATATGGTGGGATCCTTGCCCAAATGATTCAAAAACACTATCTAGAATTGCACTTTGATAAACCAATATGAATGCAAAGTAGGGAATGAATAATAAGAAGTATCAAAAAACATCCCAAGTCAATTCACTATTGTCACTATGTGCTATCGGGGTAGTTGTTAGACATTGGTCTATAGAGACCATTCCATATGTGTGTGGGACAAGGGCGAGTCACATCCAAGGTCCCTAGCTCGAGGCATATCCCAATGTGTTCAATGGTAATGGGGATGAGTGTTGCATGGTGGCCACATTTCGGCACTAGACCATTCTAGATCATTGCTATTTTGAATGCAAGGGGATATAATGGATGGGAGGAGCATACACATCATTAATGAATCCTAATTTCTAGCCTTCAAGAGAGAATTTAGAGAGTTTCTAATACTTGGTATCTAAGAAAATTGGATTTTTGGGGAGATTGTTCATGACTCTCTTTTTCTTGAAGATTTTTTCACAATGTTCGATTTTGGGGGAGTTTATTTATCATCATCTTCATCACCTTTTTTGAGCAACCATCTGGAGTCATGTGCAAAAGATTGATTTACAAAAAGAAGAAAAGATACTTCATATCCCATGAGAGGAGGCCTATGTGCATATGAATGCCTACTTCACCACTGTAGTAGTCAAAAATCGATCATAGAGCACCCAATCCCACCTACGAGCACCCAAGTGAGAGAGTAACACATTTTCTTTTCCTCTTCCTCTTGTTGTGAGGATTCTTCAATCTAAAGCTTTGTATATCATTGATATTGGGAGTTCTAAACATAAAACTAAGGATATGCACATGCTACTATGAGGCTCCCACAAAAGAACAAGGAAAGTTTGAATGTTTTTCTCATAATTCATCTCAAAACTCTAGAAGGGTAGAATTGGAGTACCTACTTCCACAAAAATTGCCATAGCTCTCTCATTACCCAACTAAATTGAGTGATTCCACTTCCTACGGAATCCTCGCTTAAGCCATCAGTGAAGACTATATTATAGAAGACAAGCTAGTTCTATATGTTTATTTTCATATTAAAGCAAACAAATTTCACTTTGAGATCATTAGAGCCATCAATGATGACTCTATTATAGGAGACAAGGTAGTTGTATATGTTTTTTCTCCTAGTAAAGCAAAAAAGTCAAGTCCATATTCCAATTTTGCAATGGATAATAGAAAGGTCAAATGGAAAGGAAAGGTTGGCATACCAGATTCCGTAGATTTGAGACAAAACGTCATGCATGATAACCATGATGTTCCTTGTGTAGGACATCATGGTGTTGATGAGACCATTCGGCTTGTTAGAAGAACATTTTAGTGGCTTGTATTAGCTACAGATGTCCAGTCATATGTTCAACAATCCTTTATACGTCATGTCAACAAGGCAAAAAGTGTTAAGACACTAAGTCTTTTACATCCTTTACAATTTCTAGAGCACAATCAAGACAGTATATCCATCGAGCTGATGGTGGGGTTATCACAAACCAAAAGGAAGTGGGATACTATCCTAGTAGTGGTATATAGATTGAGCAAGATGCCTCATTTCATACCCATGCAGGAGATAGTAGAAGCTCCATAGATAGCAAAGTTATTTATTCAGGATGTCTTCTCATTGCATGGGTTAGTGGCATCCATGGTTTTTGATACAGATGTTAGATTCATAGGAGACTTTTGGAAGTTTGTATTTGACAAACTGAAAGTGTCATTGAAAATGATTAGCGGTGACCATCCATAGACAAATGATTAGACCGAGAGGGTCAATGAGATTCTAGAGGGCATGTTAAATTATGTGTCTGAGAGGCAAAGAGATTGGCATAGTTACTTGCCACTAGTAGACTTCTCTTATAATAATAGACCTCATAAAGTGATAGGAATTTCTCCTTTTGAGATGAACTTTTATGGCATGAATCCCACTCCTCTGAGTACCATAGGAATGCCAAAGAAATGTTTTAGAGGTTTGGAGTTCTTGGAGAACCTTCAAGCAAATTCAAAAATAGATAAAGTCAAGATGTTACAAGTAGCTTATATGGCAAAAGAATATGCTAATAGGAAAAGATTTCCTAGAGTCTTTAAGGAAGGAGATAGAGTTTTTCTTCAAGTTCCAATTAGATCTACTTCACTATCCGCAATGAACTGTACTAATCTTTGACCAAGGTTTTGTGGACCTTGGAAGATAATTAAGAAGCTTATTGATGTTGCAGATGGATTAGAGATTCCTCAAGATTGGAGAGTCCATCTAGTGTTTCATGTTAGTAGGCTTAAAAGGTATATTTCAAGGGAGGATAATCTAATAGAAGGTATTTCTTATTTGCAAGAAAGTGATAGCAAAGATCATTCTCCACATAGGATACTAGATTGGAGATAGAAACTATTGAGAAACAATGTCATCCAGGAGTATCTAGTAGCCTAGAGAGTATTTCCTCTTACAGACTCTACTTGGGAATCATAAGCTCTAGTTCCCAAGTTCTTCTCCTCATAAATCATTGAGGAAAATGATCGTTAGAAGGGGGAGATAGTGTTAGACATTGGTCTATATGAGACCATTCCATGTGTGTGGGACAAGGGCTAGTCATAGCCAAGGTCCCTAGCTCGAGGGATATCCTAAGGTAATCAATGGCAATGGGGATGAGTGTTGCAAAGTAGCCACATTTTGGCACTAGACCATTCCATATCATTGCTATTTTTAATGCAAGAGGATATAATGGATGGGAGTAGAGTGGCACACAGATCATTCATGAATCCTAGTTTCAAGCCTTCAAGAAAGAATTTTTAGAGTTTCTAATTGTAGTAACATGTGAAATGGGAGGATTCAAATTACTAGTCCATTTTTGGGCATCACTAGTGTATGGACATAGTAATTAAGATGGGGTTCTTATCCTTGACAAGATTTCGAATACTATTGATTCACTTGAATTTGATTTGGAAAACTAGAAGTGTGGTTATCCCAAACATGTAACTTGGATGCTTGTACCATCGTTCAATGCCAAACAAGATTTAGTTGTTTTTTTTTACCCAATTAGAGGACTACTTTTCCGTAATGGGCTTGAAAAAACTCCGTAGAATATAGGAGAAAGTTTTCCATTTACTTTTGGTCAATTTCAATTTAACTTGACCAAGTCAAATACAAAATGAAAGTTTTCCAATGTAGGAAATGTTTCTCAAACTCTTTAGCTTTATGTTTATGGGATTTGTCAATCTTATGAGCAATTCCTAAGTTTTCTTTTCTATAATGTAATAAACTCTATGAGATTCATTAGATTTATGCTATGTAACTTGAAGCTAACTCAAATGAATAAATCAAAGTAGGCTTAGGATATTTTGACGATTGAATGGGTTCTTGTATAGAACATCTATGTGGGATGTTTAATTTAGTTACTTTTTTCCAACGAGTTAAACCTAGACTTTTGTGAAAAGAATTAGACACTCTATTTGAGTCAAATTTGAAAGATTTGGGAAGTGGAAAGAAATAACTAAAACTTTGTGCAACCAATTCAAACTTCTAAGATACTTTACTTGTTGTGAGTCAAACCCTTGGTGAATCAAGGCTTTAACTTTGCATAGATCATTTTTGACAAAGTATTAAAGCATTGAATCTATCTTTAAGAGAAAGATACTAGATTGAAAACGAATTCATGGAGTAAAGCTAAACATCATCCAAACACAACATACTAGTGTGGTATCTAACATCAATCTATCTAGCCACTAAGGTTTTATTGATGCGCAAAAACACTCATGCTTCTTTTGAGACTAAGTAATTTTTTCCTTTATTCAATCTCTTTATGCCATCATTTCTTGGAATGCAATTCTTGTGCATTACATTGACTCAAGAGGTTTTGAAAATCTCTTTGTTTAATCTTGAAATTGCAAATCTCTTAGATGAAATTACAAAGTAACTCTCTACCTCTTTAAAGATGAAGAGCTCTTTTTTTCTTGGCACTTGCATTGTTATTATAGATGCAATCATGGAACCTAACATCCATCTATTGAACTTCAAAGTTCAATTTATGTAAAATTTTAATCACTCTTTGTTGATTTTCATCACTTCTTTGGATGAAACCAAGTGAGGTTGTTCGATCCAAAGTGCTCATGGAACTTTAAAAACTATATTAAGTTAGCATCCTTCTTGGATGCATGAGAATTTATAGAATAAATTGTAAATCTCTTTCTTAATTTGTCTATAGAACTCTCTAAGTATCTTGTGGACTTATTCATTCTACTAGTTACTTGAGTTGCAAGGTTGTAGATAGCGTCAATTTACAACTAACTAGTTTTTTGTCCTACCGAATGTCAAACTTGAGCTTTAAAAAGTAATCTAACTAATATGAAAGTACATTCTATTATCTACTTTGCAAACAATGATACCCTTAAATATATGCAAATGTGTGTGCTTGTATGCAAATGCATATGCTTGCAAACATCTTTTGGCATATTTCTACATGCCCTAAGCTTATTAAAGCATTTAGCATGCTTAAGCTACATGCACTTCATGTATCTATGCACAAACATTATACTAAATTTGCTTCCTTTAAAGATATGAACATGCTAGTGCACATGCCTGAGTGCACATAGAACCTTTTCCTAATGGAAGAAAAGCTTGTGTTGTGCATTGAAAGCATTCTTTTGGAAGACAGAATGTAGGAACGCTCATTCATTTTTGTGCATGAAGTCTGAACAATGATCAATAGATGCAAGCAAGTGCTTGATGTTTTTTCAATACATCTACGCTCATACATTTTGCTTTTATTAATGTTCCTAAAATTTCCATAAACACTATCAAAAGTGAAGAATTATACAATGTTTCAATCATAATTAGATGCCATCTACATGAAAGCAAAGAACAAAGCAAGTATTGAAAATCAAACATAAACTTGGAAAAAACTTAGCTTGGATAGATAGCTATGTCATGCCAATAATGCTTGTGAAGAGCCATTCTCCATCACAATTAGCTTCATTCTCCTTATCCCATGAGAAGAACCATTTTTTCCCATCCTTGAAGCTTTCACTTTGCAAAGCTTAGTCATCCAATTCTGTATGCTTTGCAAAACTTAGTCATCCAATTCTGTATGCTTGTGCAAGAGCCATCCTTAGAACATCTCCATAGTTTCATGGATCCCCCAAGCAAAAGAAAGTGAATCCTTTAAGTCCTCAAGAAGCTCGATTTCTAATGGAATTTGAGGTCTACAAAAGCATGCCAACAACATAAGGAAGAAGAAGAAGAAGCTTGGCGCACAACCTATAATATTGAATGTATTACCAAGTGAATGACAAAGATAAGTAACCCATCAAGGTTATAGGCATATATACAAGTGAGGGACAAAAATGCCCTAAAGAGGGAAGAAAGTTCCTAGACAATCCTAAATGTGTTCACACACATCACTATTGAAATATATCAACAAATACCCCTTGGGAGTGATGCAAAGAACAAGGAGTTGGCACCCATGTATAAGGAAGTGTCAAGCTATGTGGTAAGAGATCAATCCACAATAGGAAGTAAGCCCAAAGCTTTGTAGAAAGTTTTAAAATTCCTCTGTGATATATATTTTGTTCTTGTGTGGGCATGTATGCCAAACTGATCTCTCTGTTAGAGAACCTCTCCATGACATAATGATCATGTACCTTAATATGCTTTGTGTGAGCATGGAACACAAGGTTCCTCGCAACTCCCAATGTGCTCTCACTAATTGTCAACAAAGATGATGGTGACAAAAGACTAACCAACACCCAAATCATCCAAAAGGCATCTGAGCGACACACACTCAACAGTCACTATGAAATCTGCCCTATACTCAACCTTACAACTAATAATTGACCATAGTAGGTTGCTTTTGTGGCTCAACCAACATATGCATGAGCTACCAAGAATAAAGCAAAAACCCCTAGTGGACACACAAGTGTCATAACAACTAGCGCATTTAGATTCATGAAAAGTATGTAAATCTGATAGTAGTAATCATCCCTTAAGATAAATGAATCTAAATAATCAGTTACTAGTCAAGTACTCAAAGGTGCACTTAACGGCTTGCCAATGCTTCACACATGGACAATGCATCAAGTGTTCATCTATGAGATATCAAAATAAATATGAGGGTGCATTATGCCTAAGTAAATCAAGCATCCAATAGCCTATTGATAGAGAACAACATCAAATGCATCTCCACGTGGCAATAGGTTTTCAATCTTCAAGGCCAAAATGCTGCAAAAATGTGTCAATATGTTTTGTTTCACTCAAAGCTACTCCACTATAAACTTGCATAAAATAAATGTCCAAATAATGATGTGAATACCCCAAATCTACATCTCAAATGAGGCATGCAAATCAACCTTAAAATAAGCAATATGTTTCTCATTAGAACGAGTGAGCAACATGTCATCAACATAGACAACAATGATCTCGAATACATCAATTGTACGCTTAACATATAAGGTGCTCTGAGTTGGACTCTTCTCAAAACCATATGCAATCAAGTAGGTATGTATCTTTTCATAGTAAGCACGTGGTGATTGCTTCAAACCATATACTGCCCTTTTTAGCCTTCACACTTTGTTTTCATGCCCTTTCTACATAAAACCACATTGCTGAAAAACATACCCTTCTTCATGTAAGTCATCATTCAGAAATGTAGTTTTATTGTCCGAGTGATGTACATTCCAACCATAATGGGCTGCAACTACACATGTGCCATTCCACATGTGGGTGCAAAGGTGTCATTAATATCAATGCCTCTTTTCTTGAGCATAACCTTATGCAACAAACCTTACCTAATACCTACCAAATCTTCCATCAACACTATGCTTCAACTTGTATACCCATGTACTGGAAATGGCATTTTTGTATGGAGGCAAATCACATAAAGACCAAGTACCGTTCTTCATAATAGCATCATATTTTGATTGCATAGCAGCCATCCAATTTTCTAAAATTTTTTCTTTATCAAAATAAATAGGCTTGTCCTCACAGAGACCAGAGGCAGCCATTGCATAGGAAAATGATGCAAAAGAAGAACTATCAGAGCCTCAACGAGTATGATATGACATAGGTGCAATTTTTCTATCTCGAAAATTTTGCACCAATCATTTAGGCATAGTTTTTGCCTCCTCTATATCAACCCTCTCATCAACAAGTGCATCATGTACATTTGCATTAGACATGGAACGATCTACATCATCATGTGGAACCTCTAAAGGCTACAGATTCATCTCATTTGGACTACCACTTGATTGTCCACCTATGAAAGGAGGTCGTAAAGTGTCATATACATATTTGTAGCTTATTGATGTCTCCTTAGTACATGAAAGTAATGGCTAAATTGCATCTTCCACATAAACAACATCACGGCTAACCAAAATGTATTTATTCTGTGGATGATATAGACCATAAACTTTGCTTTCATAACTGTAATCAACAAAAATACATTTCAGTATTTTATCATCCAATTTTCTACATTGTGTGAGGCACTAATGCATATGCCAAACAAGCAAAGACACTTAGATGCTTTACAACATTGCACACTAATGTCTTATCCCACACTCAGCCAAAAATGGATTAAGAATACAAGACACGTAATCCTTGCCTCAATTAGAATGGAGGGTTTGCATTTTATATGCTAACAGATTTTCAGCTAAAACGAGAATTTGTTTGAAGCACATAAACACTTTGGAGTTTGCTTTCAATGGATACACCCATGTATGCCTGGAATAATCATCAATAAAAGTCACGAGGTAAAGATAGTTCCGAAAAGAAGGTGTCTACATAGGACGAAAAACATCACCGTGAAGAAGCTACAATTTTTGAGTAGCTAGAATTGAGCCATCTTTTGGGACCGAGGAACATTGCATTTTGCCTAGAATACAACCATTCACAGACATGTTAACAAGGTGCCTCAAGTTTGGGTGAGGAGGAAAAAATTTCAAATTTTTATAGGTATAGCAAACTAGAGAAATCTAGATGACCAAAGTGTGCATGCCAAAGATTTGTATTTGAGATAGCCTAAGAATCTTGAACAATACATACTAAATCATTCACAAATTTTGCATCGTCTATGAGATTATGCACTCTATGATATAAAATGCCAAAAGCAATAATGATATCACCATTTGATAGATCATGAATTGTACATCTATCATCAATAAATTTGACAACCAAGCCAATCTTAGCTAATGCTAAAATTGACAATAGATTTTTCTTTATCCCTAGCACAAATAAAGCATCTAACAATGTAAAAGAACTACTATCAGCAGTAGTCAAAATGAACTTACCAACTCCCATGACTAGATAAGATGAGTTGTTGCTGCATGTGATAGTATTCCTTGTAGGGGCAGGGTCAAGTGAACTAAAGAAACTGTGCTATAAGGTAGTATATTTGGTTGCCCTACTGCCAAAGTACCAAACATCTAAGTCTATGGCATATATACACTGTTCATGAGAAGATGGTTCATAATTCCGAACAGTAGTAGATGCCCATTCTTCATTTTACACAAGATTAACAGAATATGTTTTGGGTGTAGAGGCCTCTACAAGAGTCGTTCAAGCCTCTTTTTTCTTTGCCTCTTTGTAGCCAATTTTGGACAACTCTTCATCACATGGTCATTTCCTTTACAGTATTTGCAAAATAATTTCTACTTTTTTTATTTCTTCTCGTCTTTGTCTTCCTTTTTCCATTGTGTAGAATTAGCACATTTCTGCTTACTACTAAATGAGCTCCATCTACCTTTGCCCTTCTAACTAGTTAAGAAAGTTTGATTTGCTACATGCATAATGGAGTTGTTTTGCATGGACTGATCTTCCTTCAACAAAATACAGCCTCACTCCGCAAATGTTGAGGCATTTGGATTGCCTTTCATCATCAACAAAAAAACTCTCCTATGAATCTAAAAGATTATTCAGAATAGTGTACACAAGTGAACTATTTGGCAAGTCTTCATCAACAGAAATCAAATATTCCTTAAGATCTTTGATCTTTCTCAAAAAACTATCCATAGAATCCCCTTCATTCATATGTTCAATCTCCAACTATTTTTTGAGGTAAGTACCATGAGCCTCATATATTACCTCGAATAAGGTGGTACGTGTATCCCAAGCATCCTTTGCTATTTTGCAGGAGAGAATACGAGGGATAATGCACGTTTGATAGGCAAAGCTATTAATGCATTTGCTTGCGAATCTTTCCTATTTAACAATCTGAGGAATGTATTCTTATAAATTGGTTATTGGGTGTGGATGGGCATCTTGATAGTGTAATGTAATCTTAATTAGATATCGATAGTTTCAAATCTTATGCCCTCACCTCATTTTGCTATTTTTGATAGGAGAAGGAAGAGAATGAAGAGGTCAAATAAAATTGTCCTTAAGCCTTTGTCTACCTACACAAGTAGCTCACATGATCAGAGATTAATGCTCTACTTACAAGGTTAAGGATTTGGTCTAGACTCTCGAGCATTTACAAAGAAATATAGAATAAGAATTGAAACTCTATTTTCTCATATCGAGATGCTCGAGAAGCCTAATGGCATTAGAATAACTAGTGAATCTTCTCAAAAGTGTACCATAAGATTTCAACCATTGTACTAGATGCAACTTTCCTCTTTGTATGTGGCCACTTGAGTTGGATCCTTGTACATTGAATGTGATTGGGATGAGTGTCATGGTGCATAACTATTTTGCTTCATAAAGCAATTCGAGATGCTAATTCTCATGCAATGAGAAGAAAACTCATAGCATTGAAGGAGGATAATGAAGGATAAATGAAAAATGTTTTCAAAAGAGTTTCATATCATGAAAAAGGTGATAGATCTTCAAGGTCACCATGAAAACTAGCCTAGAGTTTGAGGAAGATGATGAGCTATCAAGGTCAACATGGAAGTTCTCCTAGGGCTCTAATATCAATATTAAAAACTTTCTATTAGGACCACCACATGCTAGAGAGATGAATATTTCCCAACCTTATGCCTCTATATATATTGGCAACAATTATCCTAAGTCTTGCTGATGCTAGTCTCAAAAGCTCAGGAAGTTGTGTTGTGCAAGTAAGTACTTTCCAAATTCTAGTTCATGTTCTTGTCTAGCTCCTTGTTCTAGTCCTATCTAGTCTAGTTTCTAGACATCAAGTCTTGTCCCCTCATAATCTTGTAGTATGGGATCTTGTGCAATTATGTCTCATATCTACTTTATCTTCCTATAGGGAGTTCTTGTAATTCTAATATCCCATTTGACACATACCATCCTAAGTTATGGGATTCATTATATCCTGTCTAGTCCAACTATTCATAGTTTTCAGCCCCAAGTTTTGGAACTTTTTGAAAGATCCCAATTAGCTATCTAGCACTCTCCTCCCAAGCTTAAATATCTATCGAACTTATGCACATTTAGAGTCTTCTCTAACATCAAAATAGGCCTCATATGGTATAATAAACTAATTCTATTAGGATCTCTAATTCATTCTGATAGATGTGAAATCATGCATCATTTGGTCACTCATGTGTATGGCTGAAGATCAGGAGTCTAGACTTAAGCATAAGTTCATGTGCTCTCTAAAACAAGTAATCCACTTAGCATAGTGGTTAACCCTCAATGTTGGGAAGGAGAAGGCCTTGGGTTCAACCCCCATGGGGAGCATGGGAAGAGGGTTTTGGCCAAAGAGCTCTTGAGCCTTCTAAATCAAGTTAACTCGCGTTAACTTGAGTCTAGAGAGACTTACCTCGGGTGATGAGTACACTATCCACCACCAGATGAATCTAAAGTAGTGGTTGAGATCACTCGAATCACTAGTGCACTCTGGTGGAAGATACTAAAGGAGTGGTCGAGATTGCACGTGCACTTGTGGACTTTAATTAAATTTCTAGTCCTCATTGATTTGCTCTCCATATATATATATATATATATATATATATATATATATATATATATATATATATATATATATATATATAAAATTAAATTGCACGTACACTTGTGGACTCTAATTAAATTTCTAGTCCTCATTGATTTGCTCCCCACACACACACACACACACACACACACACATATATATATATATATATATATATATATATATATATATATATATATATATATATATATATATATATATGTGTGTGTGTGTGTGTGTGTGTGTGTATGTATATATGTATATATGTATATATATATTCACAGGTAGATTGGGAGGGTAGTTATGAATTCATGATGTTATCAATGATATCATCAAGCACAAATAGGGTTGTTGGATCTCAAAACAAGGCCACTAAACACTACTTGTCAAAGTTTTGGCATGCTTCATATGCGATGAAAATGTTAGATTTCCCAAAATCTTTAGCAATCATGAAATCTGCAAAGTCACATGAAATCTAGGATGCATGATTCCCTTTGTGCCAAGATAGGAGTAGAAACAAGTTCAAATTGATTTTTGAGTGGTGCAAAACTCCGAGAATCATTTTGTAGTATGTATTGCCCTTGTAGTGCTCACAAAGTTTCACAACAATCTGAGAAAGTGAGCGAGGGTGTACTAACGATATGCATTAGCAAGCACTCACCTCATTTGATACCAATTGTTAGAGTTTTATGAGTGAGAATGCACACAAAGAACATGAAGAAAAGGAAAACTTTTACGAACATTGCATAAAGTATACTATTAGTTGTGGACTATACAAAGATAAGTAGCCCACAAGGGTTATTTTTGTATATGCAAGCCATTGAAAAAAACCTCCAAAAGAGGAGAGAAAGTACCAAGTTGTCCCAAGTGTTCACACACGTCACTATCGAACTATACTAACAATGTTTTCTCTTTGATCCACTTTCTAGATTTTTGTTATTCCTTTTGGTGATTCATGAGGTGGTTTGAGATTTGTAAATGGCATGAGTGCGATTTGAGGCAATCTTCTTGAGCATTGCTTTCAAGTTGTACGCAAACTATTGCGCCTTCAATCCATTAGCGAGTTGGCTTTTTGATTGTTGCAATTTCAATAAGTTGATGTATGTCGTTGGTTTGCACATATAGGGTCTTATGCTAACATGCATTTCTCTCTATATGATGTTCCTTTAACGATTGAGAAAAGATCAAAGCCCCTTTAATCCTTCGGCATCTTAAGGGAAGAATTGCAAACTTAAATATTCACACGCGTGCATGAAAAGAATAGGCAACTTCCGATAAACCAATTTTCCATTTGTTGGTGTAAGTAGTGTTGCATAAAACATGTATTCTAAAGAAGAAAACGTGCATTCTGAAGACGAAAACATCGTTTCCTCATTTCAACATAGTGACAATGTCTTCGCTCATGTCACATTAGATAATATGTGCACTAAAGTTTTTATCTTTGAACTAATGAGCCTTCATGTGCTCTTTGTCTCTCTGTGTCTTTGAACCAATGTCTTTCAAAAGGAAGTTCGGTAGTAAGTCACTCTCTCAAATTTTAATGAATAGAAAGAACAACTCTACAAGTGAACTTGCTTAGTACCCATGGGACCTCTCGAATTCCACAAAGGAGGGGTTGCTTAGAATTTATTAGAAAACATTAGAAAGAAGATTGATAAGCTTTTCCTCCCTCTCATGGGGACCCACTTGCTTTTAATCTTGTTACTCTTGAGGAAAAACACTATGATATTTAAAAGGACGGGGCTTCTTACAATTGAAAATTCTTTTGTCTAAAAAAAAAAGAGATTTTTCGATCGACCATTCTTTAGGAGGCCTATGAATGTTGATAGCACACCTCTCTTCCCAAATCTTCCAGAGGGTCTCACCTCTTATAGCATTCCACAATGCTAAGGGACAACCGATCGCTTCACCCAATAACGCTTGCTTTCAATTGCTTTGTCCCTGCAACAACATGATTCTATTGACAGCCCACCAGACCGACATTGACTTGAGGCATGAAAAGAAAAGGTGTCCTAGGTTCTCATTATCATGAAGGCATCATTTACACCATGGAGGGGCCCCACAAATCTTGTTCACTTTTACATTGGTCCAAATTATGTGAAGAAAGATTTGCCACATAAGAACTAATTTTTTAACCTCGATGAGCCTTGATGAGGGGATGCCAAAGGGATTGGAACTTGAAGTCACATCTAAAACTCAACCAATCTATACACCATCTCTTAGTAAGCATGACATGAAAATCTAAATTCTTCTTGAATCTCTGAATTTTATAACGCATAAGACCCTAAAGATGAGGAGAGTCAATTTGTTGTTGTACTATCTAAGATCCTCAAAGTGAGGAGAATCAATGCTCAATAAGATCCTCAAAGTGAGGAGAATCAATGCTCAATAAGGAGGGAAATCCTCTAGCACTCCCAAGTATTATACTCCTCCCTTGCGTTGTGGGATTTGGGGGGTCCCATGGGCACTAGTCCCATTCACTTGTAACTTTTTCTCTTTATTATAATTAAAGTCCGGGAGATTAGACTAAGGCCGAACTTCCTTTATATATAAAAAAAAAAGTATTGAATCTCCATTATATTTTATAACATCACAAAACAATTGTGTGTGTCGTGCGTGTGGGTTGCGGCCTGCAGGTTCATGATGAGAGAGAGACAGAGAGAGAAACGAAGAAGAGAACAAAAAATACTCTTTTACTTGCCTATCTGTCTCATCATGAACTTGCAAGAGAGAGAGACAGAATTTTAAGTAGTGCAGGTTCATGACGACTCACGAGAGAAAGAGAGAATTTTCTTAAGTGCTCTAAAAATGTAAACTCTCTTACCTGGGTTTTATTGACTACATTTAATACATTGAATTCAATATATTGAAGATGCGGCGCCATAGCCTACGGGAGTCCTTGGTGGGAAGTTGGGAACTTCACACGGGAAGAAGGGCGTGACAAAGGTACTTAAGCAGCGTTGTGTATGAGCACTCTGTATAAGACCCATCCTGTACTCCCACAAAGACCATACTGAAGCTCCTTCGAAATACGTAGCAATGGTGGAGCTCAGCAATGCGTCTGGAAACGATGCCGGTCCGGGTGGATTGAAGTTGCTGACGGCAATGAGGAGAGGTCTCAGCGTCGCGGTCATTGGGCTTATAACGTTTGAGCTGGTTGTAAATGTGAGGTTCAGGTCTTCTTTTTTGTCGCAGCGTGTCCTCAGTACACCCCCTTCCTCCTCTCTGAAGCTTCCTACTGATTCCATGCAGAATGGAAGCTTTCACAGCACAGGTACTATTTCTGGCTCAAAGATCTGCGTCTTCTCCTAAGCTATCTTCTGCCATTATATTCCTTATAAATACCTTCTGCTATATTATAATTCTATGGGTTTTCTGTCCTTCCTTAGCGAATTCACTTCCTGCGAGACCCTTTGTTCTGACCATTGGAAATGGGTAAACAAAGCATGCAGACTTACAAATAGAGAACTGTGTGATTTAATGAGAGAGAGAGAGAGAGTATATCTGCTCGTCTTTGTTGGGTGGATGCAGGACAGGATGCATGCGACTTGTGGAGTGGAAGATGGATGGAAGACCGAGGAAAGAAACCAGTTTACAACAGCAGCACCTGTCCAATGCTAATGCCGACAGAGGATTGCCGAGGGAATGGGCAGCCTGACCAGAATTACGTGTCATGGCGTTGGAAGCCATGGGGATGCCAGCTACCGGACTTCAATGCGGAGCTTTTCTTTCGTCTACTGCGAGGAAAGACTATCGCCTTCGTTGGCGATTCCCTCGCCCGCAACCACATGGAATCACTACTGTGTACCCTCTGGCAGGTGCTTTTACTGTCTGTGTTTGTCCACTTCGTTTTAAGTACAAAGATTATCAGCTAATGACGCACATCACCCTGATATGGTATACGTGTCGAAATTTGCTGGCTTTTTTTTTGAGAGTACAATGAATTTACAAAGACACACACATCCGACCTCATCACGTAGAGGCACTCATCTTGAGGAACTCTGAGGTATCCAGCTTGGGGAGAGACTTGAACCCTGACCATCTGCCTAGGAGTACAAGGCACATCTGCTAAGCCACGCCCACGGGATCAAACTTGTTAGCTTTTTGTGATGCGTTTTGCGTTAACTCACTGGGGATCTGATCCTCAAAAATTATGTTAGTCAACATTGAAGCAAACATTTTGCTAATGGAAAACGATCGAACACGTCCAAATATTTCAGTGGAAGCCATCAATCGCTAGGAATATAAGTTTTATACGACATCTTAAGAGCTACACTAATGAAAGTTTTGCTAATGATTTGTATCGTACAGATTAGAATTATGCTTATTAACATGTATTACATTTCCTACTACTTGGTATGCTCACATACCGCTATTTATACAACTTCAGCAGCTAGTATGAAGAATTTGTCCTAAACTATGAACATTTGTATGAAAGAATAGATATATTAGGATACAGGAACTAACTATGAACATATGTATGAAACAATATATAAGGATACAGGAACTAAACCCACAAAGTATAGGGATCTTTGGGGTATATAAGCACATGCATGCATACAAGTGATGTGTATGCATAAATATGCGGATGGGTACTAGTACATATGTGCATCTATTTTTCACGTACATTACATTTTTCAAGAAAATATCAATTTGTGCAATGATTCAACAATTTGTGCAATGATTGAATGAAGTGTGCCTTAAATTGTACATCGTGTATCAATCTTTTTGAAGTGGTTCTATGTATGCGTTTTAAATTTTCCAAGCCTATAAATTTACATCCATTCATTTGATAGTTCATGTAGAAATTCGCGTGTATATATATATATATATATATATATATATATATATATATATATATATATATATATATATATATATATATATATATATTACATATTTCTAGATGCGTAGATGTTACATATTTCTAGAGAGCTAAATCCATTATCTGCAAAATTTTGTATGTCGACGAGCATATGTACATTTATACATATGTCCAGCTCTCTTTATTATGTAGATGTACATCTCTCTCTCTCTCACGCACACACATGTATATTTTACATTTTTATCTCTCTGCCCTCTTGCAGTTGCATCTCTTTATCTGGTTCTCTTACTAACTGTGAAGGGCTTCCTTTCTATTTCTATGTATATTCGTATGTATTGCAAATATAACTGGATTGATACATTGGATGCTGATGCTTTGGATACTATTTACAAATATATTTATTTCTATCAGCGTTTCTTTCGCTATGGCAGTATTTTAATGGAACTTCTGCTGTGCGATTTTCAATATGTATAACATATTTTGTCAATCTGTCATATATGTAAATATTTGTGCTGACTGAGGTGCCTGAAAACAGGGGTTCCAAAAGGATGCATGAATGGTGCTTCCGTGCATACTCAGTCACTATAATTCGCATATGGTCTGCTTGGTTGGTGAATGTGAGCAGCGACGCCTTCGACTTTGCCCCTGCCAACCTCACCAAGCTGCACCTGGAGCAGTCGGACATCGCATTCATTGATGTGCTGCCCAGACTTGATGTCCCTGGTCATTTCGTGCGGCCATTGGTTCACCAAGCAAGCAGCCTTCGTGCGGGGCGGGAGACTTGTGGGGGGCCAGCTTTGGGGAGACCGCCACCTTCCTTCTCCACCACTGAGCAGCTCCGACGCCTTTTCTATTGCCATGAAGACGGCGCTTACGGCCATCACCGGACAACGCCCAATACAAGGGCCTCACTATTCTGAGGACTTACTCTCCTGATCATTACCAGCGAGGAGCCTAGAATACAGGGGGGTCTTGCTCAGACAAGGTGAGGCCTCTAAACGTGTCGCAAGATCCTGCGTAGCCCGTACACAGACCTCATGCGGCGCCATCAGCTTGAAGCTTTCGCTGCCGCCCAACAATACATAAAAAATCCCTCCAAGCTGCGTCTCCTTGACATTACCCCAGTGTTTGCCTTTCGAGCCGACGGTCTTCCAGGAGTTTACAAAGTCACAAAACCTGGACTACATGGCACGCCCCATCTCAAGATTGTGTGCATTGGTGCATGCCTGGCCCCATCGATACATGGAATGACCTTCTCCTGGAGTTGCTGAAGAGAGAGCTTCTGATTTCTACATGAAACGCAATACTTGAACTCCATTCTTCTCCTCAGCAGAAGCAGAGACGAGAACTAAAAACAGACAAGAAAATGGCATTGCGATTGAGCAGAGTCGAGAAGGGAGGGTGGTTTCCATGTTAATGATGATATAATTGTCAGCTTGGCAATGCTACGAAACCTCTTTTTCTGCACCGTATTGTCGATAAACGAATTCAATAAACTGTTATTGAATTCAATAACTATTATGTATACATATACTATGTGCTGGGGTTCGACAAACAACACCAGCACGCATAATGTCTAGGATAGAAATTTCCATTCATACACATCTACTTTCCGTACTCCCAGACACCATTGCATGATCAGTGAAAGGCATGTAAGATAAATCTGTAGACCTTGGTTTTGTATACACGTCATGACCTTAATGGGCGACACAACTCTTTAGATTACACACAAATTTCTTTATCTAATAGAGTTGAGTATCCTGTTTAGTGGGCTATATATGCTCAAAAATAATAATCAATTTGGGAATCATTCAGCATGTGTAACTTCATCGATTTGGGAACCATGCAGAGGCATGGCATTGATACATGCCAATTATTTTGTATTTGCATCGTTTTTTTTCCCATATTTATTAGCATATGAGAATTAGTGGAAACGAACTGGATTAAGATTTCTAAATGTATGATTGTCCAAAAATTTATACATATTGATTAGCTGAGATGTAGTGTTCATCGAAGATGTAGTCCATCCTAGAACTTCATGTATCAAGAAGAAATCAAAGAGTCTAAAGGATATTTCTAATCTTTCGCCTTGTGACCACTCAATGTAATCCCCATTAAGGCAATTTTGCAATCGAGATGATTTTTCAATAAAGGACATTGATTTTTTCCATATTTAATACCAATGCACATGATCCACTTGTTGATGAGAGAGTAAATGTTGAAGAAAGAAAAAATTATGTGAAAATGGTCGATTTAGATATGAAAGAATAATATCTCTATTGCATTAAAATGCTATGCAATGTTTGTCTCAAGTATTTGCACTACAAGGAATACGGGCGTGTAGCGACGGTTAACGCGACAGAATTTCGTCGCTGTAAAATTGCAACTTGCGTCGGAAATACCGTCGAGCGCGGACCGTCGATTATACGACGCAAAAACGACGGTATTTGCGACGGTATATGCCTAACGTCGCATAAACGACGCTTGTTAATGGCGTCGCTTAAGCGACGCTTTTTAGCGTCGCATAAGCGACGCTTAATAGCGTCGCATAAGCGACGGTTTATAAGCGACGGTCTATTGCATCGCTTAGACGACGACGCGTTGCATCGCTTATGCGACGATCTGTTGACGGACAAAAATTAAAACGTTGGAGGCTCTGCAATCGGCATTTTCACGCATCCGATCGAAGAGCTCTCCAACGTTCGCAATTGCGCTGCGCTTACGAACTGAAGCAAGTATATGCAGAATTGTTGTTTTGCTTAAGCTCTCTGTTATTGTCTCCCTCTGTCTTTGTTTCTCTCTTTCTACATCTTTGTCTCTTTGAATTTTCTCTCTCTCTCTCTCTAGATCTCTCTCTAGATCTCACTCTCTCTCTCTAGATATCTCTCTCTCTCTCTAGATCTCTCTCTCTCTCTCTAGATCTCTCTCTCTCTCTCTCTCTCTCTCTCTCTCTCTCTCTCTCTCTCTCTCTTTCTCTTCTCTTTTTTTATTGCAGGTTATTCAAGAAGCTAACCAAGCAAAAACTATGG
>MU262419.1:42500-57500 GCA_020310875.1 Ceratopteris richardii | reverse complement strand
TCATTGTGGTGGACTCGAGACTCAAAGATAATACAAGAAAATTGATCAGAACATTTATACAAAATAGCAATTTATGGCAATAAAATTGATTCATAATAGATGTTCATACAATTCAAATTGAAAGTATAAAAAAGGATACAAGTTACTAGTACATAATTAAGCAAAAGGTTCTTCATCTTCATAGTGTGTAGATGGCAACCCATCAATGATTTTTGTTTTCTTTGGAGAGTTTTAAATAATCTATTTGTCAGAGCTAATAGATCCCATTCTTTCCTTTACAACCACCATTGTAGGTTCATTAGGTACTCACCATCTTGAGGTGCATTTTGTGTGTTCAATCTCTATAGGCTATCTTGGACATGGTTTGGACAAGCTATAGCTATTGAATTTAGATGCCTTTGCCGATTCCTTTCAATGTAATACTTTGGAAATCTAATCCCTTAATGGGATATGGCGGTCTCCCATAGGTTCTATTCCAATAAATTCTCTTTGAGGCAAAGACTTGCTCCTGCCGTATCATGGACCATATGCGTAGTTCACTGTGCTATCTTTATCACACCCAAGTATCCTAGTTATTGCTTGCCTTGACCCAAATTTCTTTCAAGACAAGGTCACTGCTCTTCCATAGATATACACAAGACTATTTATGCCATTTGACAAAACAAAACAACTAATCATTTATAAGATCCCAAATATTTGTTTATAATAGGAAGTTCAAACAAAGCGTAGTCTCCTTTTGCTCAAGTGATTGAAAGAATACTCCGCCATTGATTTCTTTTTTCTTTGAAAACCCTAAATGATGTTATAGTTCATTGAGACCATTCTATCTTTTCCAAAAACCATACATGAATTCACTAGGTACTCTAAGTTGTTGAAGTGGAGTTGTGTCTTCAATCTCTGGAGGTTGTTCAACATGGTTGAAACATAGCAAAGCATTGAATCTAGATTCCCTTCAGAGACCTTTCCAGTAATTGGGTACTCAGTTGTTGAACTGGGAGGTTGTAGTCTTCAATCTCTAGAGGTTTGTTCAACATGGTTGAACATAGCAAAGCCGTGAATCTAGATTCCTTTGCAGAGACCTTTCCATGTAATCCTTTGGGAATGTAATCCCTTAGTGCGATATGGGTGGTCCCATGGGTACTATGCTCTTTAGGTGTACAATTATACTTTCACTACATTCAAGCCCGGGGATATTAGACTTTCGTTGAACTTTGTTGACAAAAAGAAACTTTCCTTATACTAAAGGATCTAGTCACATTCTCACTCTTTCACCTTAAAATATACATGAGATGAATTCTTTCTCACTCTTCAACCTCGCCAATAAATTCTCTTGAGGTAGTGACTTCCTCCCGCCCCATGGACCATATGTGTAGTACAACATTTCTGTCTTCAGGACACCCAAGTATCATAGTTATTACTCACCTTGTCCAAATTCCTTTCAGGAAGATTATCATCCATATACACACAACCATTCATGCTATCTAACATTACAAAATAATTAAGCATTCATACGATCCCAAATGTTCCTTTTTCAGAGGAATTTTGACCAAATTTTAATCTCCCTTTGCTTGAATGGATTGAAAGAACAACTATATAGTGGAAGGGGCATAGTACCCATGCGAATCTCAATATGCCACAAATCAAGGGCTAGACTGCCTGAAGCCTAACGTTAGGAAGAATTTCTCAAAGGCATCTTCTTTAATAGGGTTGCCAATGCATTACATTGGTCGTAGGATCACACATGTCCTGGCATAGAGCGGGCTTGAGCCCTCACTCTCACCTCAAGAAGCAGAAGGCCCAAACCACACACTAATGTACATAGACAACATCAAAAGTATTAATAGCATCAATGCTAAGATAAGCAATGATGTAGCACACTACATACAATAACAACATATCTAAGTTCACTCTTATTGTTCTAGACTTCAGGATGGTAGTGTGTCACATGATCATTCTAATGTGACAAGCCTAATGTAACTTCAGAACCTACGCATATTACCTCCAATCTCAATATTTTCATATTATTGTTTTTATAACTCCATTAATGTCTTTTGTTTTGTTTGGAAACTCTAAATAATCTATTTTTAAAAGGTCATCTACCTATCTATCTATCTATCTATCTATCTATCTATCTATCTATCTATCTATCTATCTCTTTCTATGTGTCTCTCTGTTTCTCTCTCTTTATCTATTCATCTATTTATCTATCTATCTATCTATCTATCTATCTATCTATCTATCTATCTATCTATCTATCTATCTATCTATATATCTATCTATGTATCTATCTATCTATCTATCTATCTATCTATCTATGTATCTATCTATCTATCTATCTATCTATCTATCTATCTATCTATCTATCTATCTATCTATCTATCTATCTATCTATCTATCTATCTATCTATCTATCTATCTATCTATCTATCTATCTATCTATCTATCTATGTGTATATGTATCTATGTATCCATGTATCTATCTATTTAGCTATTTATCTATCTATCTATCTATCTATCTATCTCTCTCTGTCTATCTATCTATCTATCTATCTATCTATCTATCTGTCTATCTATCTATCTATCTATCTATCTATCTATCTATCTATCTATCTATCTATCTATCTATCTATCTATTCAATAATGAAAGTGGTCAAAGTGGAATATCTATGTGGTTTTTTGATAGGATGCAATATATTCTTTAATCTCTAGATATCTTCTAGAAATAGTTATAATATCGTTTGTTATTTGTTCTTCCAAAAATAGTAAGATATTTATAAGTATTTTCAAAAGTCCAAACTCATAGTGTGAAAGATCACTTAGGCATATGAATTATATGGATTCTCAAATGCTATATTCATCCATTTGTGTACATCACTTAGGCATGCATCCATCAAAATAGTGGGATTCTTTCATTAGTTCAAGAATTTCAAAATACCTCTTAATTGCATGAAGTCAAGGTTGAAAAAACATCCAAGGTATATATTTCTTACTATGTTCAAATTCTTAACTGAATTTCACTAGCTATTTTTGCTAATGAAATGACTACTATGTCCAACTAGGCTTTATTGTCTAGGGAAAATGTGGAAATGAAGTGGTTCATTCACATATTTAGGAACCAAACTTAGATTATATCAAGAAAAGACCTATATGAATTATCGTATAACTATCTATACCTAGGGCATGCTCTCAAAGAGTGGAATTCTATGGAATCATTAAACCAAGGAATGATTCTTAGCTATTTTTAATTCACTTATTTCTTTGCTCAAAACATTTTAGAGGAATGAAGAATCCTTATTCATACATTGTAGTGACTAAAGTCCAAGTATCCTCTAATGCCTTTGGACTTCTGCTTTGTGAGATTATTTTAAGGACAAGTAGATATATTTTCACTTACACTAGCCTAATTACCACTTGTAATGATTGCACACTCAATACTTGGAGCTCAAAGTCCTATCATCTTTAATTATCAACTTTCGAAAACTTACAGTTTCCATCTTATTTTTAGAATCTTTGTGGAATATGAATCTTAACAAGCTTTTCCATGCCATTAAGTATCTCTTTGAGCAACTCGTTCTTTGCATAGCATCTATGATGTAAAAGAATTTCATGTATCCCATCATCTTCATCCATGATTGTATACTCATGGAATCAATTGCACTAGTTTTGGCTAGTTTCAGCATGATTTCATTCCTTCGACTTCATATTTTGCATCCTTGAAGATCATAATGAATATAGATTATCCTAAAATCTTGGAGTGAACTGTCATTATTCATACTATGTATCCAAGAACTTTAAAGTGAAATAGATCTTATAGTTGTTTAGACCATGAAGATATTAGTTTCCAAGAATTTATAACTGAACAAAATTCTAGGTTTGGTATTTACACAAATATCTTCTTTATGGATCTTGTTGTCCACATTTGCAATTGATATTTCTTCTTCTTCTTGTTCTTCTTCTTATTCTTATTCTTCTTCTTCTTCTTCTTCTTCTTCTTCTTCTTCTTATTCTTCTCCTCCTCCTCCTCTCTCTCTCTATCTCTCCCTCTCTCCCTCCCTCTCTCTCTCTCTACCACACACACACACATTTGTTTGCATTCTTGTAACCATCAGTTGTGTTTCGAGATTCACATTCGCAAACAAGATCCAAATGCAGACGACAAGATCTCTAAATATGATATTTGGTTAAATACCAAACCTAGAATTTCGTTCAAGTATAAATTCTTGGAAACTTAAAGTGTAAAAGATCACTTAGGCATCTGAGTTATATGGATTCTAAATTGTTATCTTCATTCATTTGTGTACATCACTTAGGCAAGCATTTGTCAAAATAGTTGGATCTTTGATCAGTTCAAGAGTTTTCGAAATACATTCAAATAGCATGATGTCAAGGTGGAAAAAAACATCCAAGGTTTATATTTTCTACTATGTGTGAATTCTTAACCAAAATTCACTAACTCTTTTGCTAACCAGAGGAGTACTATGTCGAACTAGGCATTATTGTCCTAGGGAAAATGTAGGAAAGAAGCGGTTCATTCACATATTCCGGAACCAAACTTATACTATATCAAGAAAAAACCTATATGAATGATCATATAATTATCTATACCTAGGGCATGCTCTTAAAGAGTGCAATTCTATGGATCGTTAAACTTTTATCATAACTGTACTTTACTTCGCCACTTTTATCATAACTGTACTTTACTTCGCCCACATATCATATGCATGGATTATCATCCTTGAAACGTCAATCGATTTCTCAAAGATATTATAACAGATCTATACCGCTTCCTCTTACAGGTTTATGATGCGTAAATACTTCTATCCTACTTAACACCACTTTCCCTTGCTATGGTGTCATCAATCATTGTTAAGTATTATTATCAATCATCCTTCCATCACTTTGCCCTTCCATCTCGTGGACGCATGTGTCGCGAAAAGGAGCACCAATGATAGATAGGTGCCATCACAACAAAATTTAGGTCCCATTGAAACCAAACTAACAAAACGTTGCCAATATGTTCCATTAAATGAAGGAAGGAAGGAATGTCTCATTGAACTAGCAACCTCACTCATTGAACTAGCAACCTCATTCATTTTTACTGTATATGTTAGTTACTGCTCCCCTCGCCCACACAAAAACGGAAGAGCATTCATGCCATCTGATAGACCGAAACAATTCACCATTCACAATTCATAAGTGAACTCCATTCAATAAATACACGTCGAAGTGGACCATTTGTAATGTGACGAGCCTAATCCAACTTCTGACGTGCCAACATACCTTCAATGTGAATATTTTAATATTATTATGTTTATAAGTCCGTCCATTATTTTTTTGTCTTTGAGCAAACAACGAAAGAAGAACTATATTAAAAAGCGGGTTAAGAGAATACCCCGACAATGATTCTTGTTTTCTTTGGAAACTCCAAATGATCTATTTGTTGGAGGTCATTGACAGAACAAAACAACTAATCATTCATAAGATCCCAATTTTTTTTTTATAATAGGAAGCTCAAACAAAGCTTAATCTCCTTTTGCCCCAAGTGATTGAAAGAATACCACGCCATTGATTTTTGTTTTCTTTGAAAACTCTAAATGATGTCAGAGGTCATTGAGTTTGTTCAACATGGTTGAACATACCAAAGCCGTTGATTCTAGATGCCTTGGTAGAGACCTTTCCATGTAATGCTTTGGGAATGTAATCCTTTAGTGCGATATGGATGGTTCCATGGGTACTATGCCCTTCAAGTGTACAATTATTCTTTCACTACATTCAAGCCCGGGGATATTAGACTTTGGGTGAACTTTGTTTACAAAAACAAACCATCCTCATACTAAAGGATCTAGTCACACTCTCACTCTTTCAACCTTAAAAATATACATGATATGAATCCCTTCCATACATCACTCACATACATACATCCCTTGCCAATAAATTTCTCTTCGAGGTAGTCACTTCTTCCTGCCACATGGCATATGTGTAGTACAACATGCTGCCTTCACCACACCCAAGTATCCTAGTTATTGCTCACCTTGCCGGAATTATTTTCAGGAAGACGTCATGCACATCCATAGATATACACAGGACCATTCATGCTATCTAACATACCAAAACAATTAAGCATTCATACGATTGCAAATGTTCCTTTTTAAGAGGAATTTAGATCAAAGTATAATCTCCCTTTGGTTGAATTGATTGGAAGAACAACTATACTGTGGAATGGGCATAGTACCCATGTGACTCTCAATATGGATTAGGCTCGTCGAAGTGGACCATTTGTAATGTGACGAGCCTAATCCAACTTCTGACGTGCCAACATACCTTCAATGTGAATATTTTAATTATTATGTCTATAAGTCCGTCCATTATTTTTTTTTTGAGCAAACAACGAAAGAAGAACTATATTAAAAAGCTGGTTAAGAGAATACCCCGACAATGATTTTTGTTTTCTTTGGAAACTCCAAATGATCTATTTGTTGGAGGTCATTGAGCCCATTCAAAAACCATATGCTATCGAGAATATGACACACTATTGGTGGATCAATTCAACTGCCAAGTCGAATGGCGCACACAGGGTGCTTCACACAAGCTCATGTGGTGGAATGGAGACAACAAGAATAGAGAAACTCAAGAAAATTGATCAGACCATTTATACAACATAGCATCATATGGCAGTAAAATTGATTCATAATAGATGTTCATACAATTCAAATTCAAAGTTATAAAAAGGATACAAGTTACTAGTACTTAGTTGATCATAAAGTTTTTTTATAAAGTTAATCAATGCTTCATCATGTGTGTACAACTTCCTTGTCATAAAATTGAACCTCCATGTCGTGCCTTCAAGTCCTTCATCTTCATAGTGTGTAGATGGCCACCCCATCAATTCTTTTTGTTTTCTTTGGAGACTCTAAATAATCTATTTGTTGGAGGTAATAGATCCCATTCTTTCTTTTCCAACAACCATACGTAAGTTCATTAGGTACTCACCTCTTGAGGTGTAATTTGTGTGTTCAATCTCTGTAGGCTATTTGAGATGGTTGGACAAGGCATAGCCTTTGAATTTAGATGCCTTTTCCAAGCCCTTTCAATGTAATACTTTGGCAATCTAATCCCTTAATGTGATATGGCAGTTCCCATAGGTTCTATGCCAGTAAAGTTCTCTTTGAGGCAGTGACTTGCTCCTGCCACATGGACCATATGCGTAGTTCACTGTGTTGTCTTTATCACACCCAAGTATCCTAGTTATTGTTCGCCTTGCCCAAATTTCTTTTAGGAAGAGGTCATGCTCGTCCATAGATATATACAAGATTGTTCATGCCATTTGACAGAACAAAACAACTAATCATTCATAAGATCCCAATTTTTTTTATAATAGGAAGCTCAAACAAAGCTTAATCTCATTTTGCCTCAAGTGACTGAAAGAATACCACGCCATTGATTTTTGTTTTCTTTGAAAACTCTGAATGATGTTAGAGGCCATTGAGGTTGTTCAACATGGTTGAACATACCAAAGCCGTTGATTCAAGATGCCTTTGTAGAGACGTTTCCATGTAATGCTTTGGGAATGTAATCCGTTAGTGCGATATGGGTGGTCCCATGGGTACTATGCCCTTCAGGTGTACAATTATTCTTTCACTACATTCAAGCCCGGGGATATTAGACTTTGGGTGAACTTTGTTGACAAAAACAAACCATCCTCATACTAAAGGATCTAGTCACACTCTCACTCTTTCAACCTTAAAAATATACATGATATGAATGCCTTCCATACATCACGCACATACATACATCCCTTGCCAATAAATTTCTCTTCGAGGTAGTGACTTCCTCCGACCACATGGACCATATGTATAGTACAACATGCTGCCTTCACCACACCCAAGTATCCTAGTTAATGCTCACCTTGCCCGAATTATTTTCAGGAAGACATCATGCACATCCATAGATATACACAGGACCATTGATGCTATCTAACATAACCAAAACAATTAAGCATTCATACGATCGCAAATGTTCCTTTTTAAGAGGAATTTTGATCAAAGTATAATCTCCCTTTGCTTGAATTGATTGGAAGAACAACTATACTGTGAAATGGGCATAGTACCCATGTGACTCTCAATATGCCACAAATCAAGGGTTAGATTGCTTGAAGCCTAACATTAGGAACAATTTCTCAAAGGCATCTTCTTTAATAGGGTGCCAATGTATTACAATGGCCGTAGGACCACAGATGTCATGGCATAGAGCGGGCTTGAGCCCTCACTACCACTTCAAGAAGTAGAAGGCCAACCATCCACACTAACGTACATAGACAAGATTAAAAGTATTAATAGCATCAACGATAAGATAAGCAATGATGTAGCACACTACAACCAATAACAACATATCTACGTTGTCGTAGAGATTTACATCTCTACGTATCCACATCTTTACGTATCCACATCCAGTGTTTGATTAATCCAAATCTAAATAATTTTCTACTGAGAATGTTGCAGATATTTTACCGAAGCATTGGCTAGAAATAGTCATGAGAAGATTTGCAATTACTGAAGATTGTACCAATATGACATTGCAGGGGGGATTGTTGGAAACAATGCCAATTGGTCAAAGTCTCAAAATCCCATGTTGGTCCATTTTGTGGAGAGAGTACAACATGTGTAGGGACTGTTCTTGTACCTTCTACAAGGAAGCAACATGGGCAGCGTGGGTAGTTCAATCTACTCCCAAATCTCTCACCAGCGTTCGATCCCCAGCGGGCGCATCCGGTAGTGAAAAGAGTTTTTTAACTATTATGCTTTTCAGACGAATGCGAACGGACAGCGGACCATTAGATTAGCGACGCCGTTTTTTCGGATGTTGTTTTTTTTTCCTCCCGATTACGATCAATAGCTTTATGATGGATCGCAAGTGCTTTTGGAGAGGTGGAAAAATACTATATAAGAACACCTTGGGTTCATTGTTAAGACATTATCTGATATTATCTGATATCAACTCAGAGAGATCTCAAGCTTGAAGACTCAAGGAGGAGTTCTTGGAGGCCACTTTGGAGGAGGAGTTGGAGGAGAAGTTTTCACACTCTTGGAGGAGTGTTGGCACACATCTTAGTGTGGAGGTTATGCTCACATGATTGAGGAGGACATCATGATTTATGATGTTTTGGTAACTTGTATCTGTTTCCGTTATCTGCATTATATTTGTATAGAAACACTATTATAAATTAATTGACTCTCCAATTTCCTCACATCTCTCTTATTTCCGATCTCTCTTATGGTGTTGATGAATTGTACGTGTGATTTGAGTTATGATCTCATCTAATTATCTATGAGTATCTATATTTGAGTTCTACCTCTTAAGTTGCCCGACGCACCCTGCGTGTACTGTCTATTTGGAACACAAGCAGTTGGCCTGATCCACCCAACTGAGCCCTTCGCGACATTGTGAACCCGACGTGAATTGTTCCATGGAATTTGGCAATTAGGAGGTACAATATCAAGCTCAATTCAGGTACGAGCAATTCAAGTTCTTTATTTTCTTGTACACTGGCTCGAGACGATATATGTACATTAATTGCACAACAAAAGAAACATTAAAATATCAAGTTGTGGATATAATCAAGAAAGTCAAAGATCAGTCAAGACTTGAATATCAATTCAAAATGGAAGATTTCTTTAAGTCAATAATGAGTGAAGGTCAAGGTCAAAAGGTAGTTGAGGCAATACTTAAAGAAAAGGGAAAATTCACAGGAGTAAACGTGACTGAATACTTAGATGTTTATGAAGATCTAGCTAAACTTCATGGCTTGTCTGTGGTTGATACAATTGAAACCCATGAAAATTTAGCTTGGGAAGAGTTTAGAAAACAAATTCATACAAATTTCTACCTTGAAGACTTTAGTCAACATAGTAGAGCAGGATTTATGAAGTGGATAAGCTCACCCAAACCTCAGGTATCCATAACACAACTCCATATTGAATTTATGAAAAGATTTTCTCAACTCCCAGAAGTGGATAGGACTGCTCTCACACCTGATATTGTTATCAATTTTCTTAAAGTTTTGAGCCCTGATGTAAGAGTAGAAGTTGAGAGAAGGCTTGAAGAGTCAGGAAAGAGATATGGTTTAACTGATGATTTGGCTACTGTAAAGATGGTAGTTGAAGCTGTTGCTCATATGAAACAAAGACATTCTATTCCTTATGAGCAAACACCTATTTTCCCATCTAGTATGCCACATCTAAATGAACCTAGGGAGATTCATACCACTGCAAAAGTTGATGTGACTTCTTCATCTAGATTTCCTGAAGAATTTCAATTAGCAGTCCTTTCTAAAATTGAAACTCTATCAAAAGAAATCTCAACACTTCAAAACATAGTATATTCTTCTAGTACTCAAAACCAATCAATCCAAGCACCAACTTCCTCTCAGCTAGATGTACCTCAGCCTATTCAACCACCAATTCCTCACACAAATTTTGAAAGAACTTACAAACCTAATAATAGGCAAAATCCTAATGTTAGGAGATGTGTTTGGTGTGATTCAGCTGACCATCTTTCATACTTATGTGAGGCTTTGAAAGAAGCCAAAGACCAAAAGCTTGTGATTGACATTGATAAAAAATTATGTGATTATAGATCACGCATACCTTTACCTGTCAATTGGGGAAAAGGGGGTATGAAGAAGCTATATGAAAGTCTTTCAAACACCTCTGCTGTAAAACTAGAAAGAATGGATAATAGTGATCAAGATTCTAACCAATCAAATGAAACTAAAAATTATTCCATTGAAGCTCTAGTCAAGGCAAGAAATGCAATCATGCAAAAGACAGCTTGGGATTCACCTGTTGACCAGTTTTCTGTCCATTCTCATATTGCCAATGTAGAGGAGAAGAGGAAAAGAGATGAGAAACCAAATGAAAATGAACATGAAAGAAGAGTGACAAGAAAACAATCAAATGAAGAATCTAAAAAAGTCCATTTTGAGCAAGGAGAAGGGTCTAAATCTAGTCAACAAAGGAAAAATGAGATAAAGGAAGGTAAAAAACCTATGATGAGTGAACAAACTAATCAATCTAATGATCAAAACCTTGATAAAAATGAGAAACAAAGTGATCAGAATCAAAAGAAGCCAAAGAGAGTTCCTAAGGCAATTTTGATCTCTGAAATTGAACAAAAAGTGGATTATAAAGAAATTTTAAATGAAATTCTGTTAAAAAGCCTAGTTACAATGTCCTTAGAACAAGTCTTTTCAATTTCTAAAACCGAGTTCAAGGATAATTTTATTAAACTTATCAAAAGAAAGAGATTTCCACTTTCTCAAGAAGTTGAGATGCAAGACATTGCAGACTTAACTCAAGCTATGAATGATACTCTTACTTTTGATGAGTCTGAGGAAGATAATAATGACGAGGCTTATAATGTCAATAAGAATTTCCTTGGTCCAATCATGCCTGATGAAGAAAGTAAACAATCTGAAAGTCATTTTAGCAAGAGTTTTTGGGCTAGAGGAACACCTGAGATGAAAATCAAATTAGGAGATAAAAAGAAATCATATTCAGCTTTGGCACTTATTGACTCTGGGTCAGAGATTAATATTATTTCTAAAGAACTTTACGATAAGTTCAAATGGCCAATTGATAAAAATCATGGATGGTTGATGAGAACAGCTGATAATGGTTGTGGTTCTTTACTTGGAGCTTGTGCAAATATTCCTGTGATGATAGGTGGAATCACTGATACATTTCACTTTTTCATTCAAGAAAATTGCTCTTATGAGATTATCTTAGGTCAACCTTTCATATGTGAAACTAGAATGGAAACAAAAGTAATGGATGATGGGTCTACATATGCTCGGATTCAATCTAAAGATGATTTGCAATCACTCCAAGTAATGACTGTCAACCCAAATCACTTTCGAAATCGGGAACAAATTAGAAAGTCTCCTATACGTTCACAAGAAAAGGCATATGATGATTCTCGACCTTCATTTGAGTGTGGAGCAAACTTTGGCCAAAATTTTTGTTAAACCCCACCATTGAGCGGGACAATGGTGGTCAATGGATTGATGTCTCGCAAACCCTTGTACATAATTTTGAAAGCTTTTCTATTTGTTTCCCTTCTTCAATTTTACAATTTATTCATTCCAAAAATATACCCAAAAAAATCATAAAAGCTCATGAAAAAGACCTGAAGAACAAAGGATTCATTTTACCTGATGAAAACATTGAACATGTCATTGAAACTTCATCTACTTTTTCTTTACTTGAAGAGATTCAACAAATATTACAAGAACCGCATACTTCAAGAATTGTGCTTCTTAATTCCATTGAAGAATATAAATTGATTTCTAAATTTGTTGATGAACTCATAATTGTGAAAGCTTGTAGTGATGATTTGAAACAATGGCCAAGATATTTACCTTTTGCACTATGGGCTGATAGAATGACTTGCACAAGGACAACAGGATACATGCCTGCTGAATTAATGTATTGTCAAAAACCTATTTTTCCTATTCATACACAAATATTTACATGGTCTACTCTACCTTGGAATGATAACCTATCTACTGATGAATTGTTGGCTTTAAGAATAAAACAACTTGAACAAGGGAATGAGAAACTCGATGATGCTGTTAAAATATTAAAAGAATCAAGACTGAAAAATAAGAAATACTTTGATAAAACACATAGACTGAGGCCTAAACAAATTCATGAGGATGATTGGGTTTTGATTTATGATAGTACATTTGATTCACAATATGATGCAAGAAGGAAATTAAAACCACGATGGTTTGGACCTTATGTTGTTTTAAAAATACATGAGAATGGAACATATGCTTTATGTGAATTAGATGGAACTCCACTAAAAACTTTGATTGCAGGTAAAAGAATAAAATTGTTCAAGAAAAGGGATGAAGATGGTTACGAGATTGATGAAAACATGATTGACCATGAAGAGATCCAAAGATAGGAGATGATGAGTGAAATTGTAGTAAGGATGAATTGTAAAGCATGTTTTTTGATACTAACTTTGATGTTTTTCCTGAGACAGGAACATGCTTCTTCAAAATTATCTTTGATAATAATGATTCTTGAGACTAGTGAGAGTGTTTGAGTGATTTGAGAGAATTATTTGATTGAAGAGTGAGAATTGAGTGTTGACTTTAATGCATTTTTAGTCTTCTTTTCTTACTCTCCATTATTTGCACCATATTGAGTCTATTCTGCACTCAGAGTATGCATAAACCAATGTATATACACACATGTTTATTTTTTTAGCCTGCACAATCTATTTGCACTTGTAAACAAATTAGAAAAAAAGGATGACATCCAATTTAAAAACAGTTATCAAAATTTCTGAAGAACCTCATCATCGACTTCCTCTTACCTACCTTTTGCACCATGATTTTGGAACAATGCACTTAAAGTATGCATGGTAGGGTCTCATTACATGACCTTGCATCCAGGCACATTTTGAGCTTTACCCATGCACTTTGAGTGATTGTAAGGATTGTTGTATATATACATTGATATGTATGTGAGAGAGAGCACATGCTTCGTCTACACATGCCAATTACCTTATCTTTTGCACCATATTTTGACCATGCATTTCCAAAGTATGCAATTGATAGGGCTACATTATATGGCCTTGCATAGGCACAATGCTTATCTTCCCATGCACTTGATAAATGTTTTCAAAATCCAATGATCTATGAAATGACAGATTATTTTGAAGCAAAAAAAAAAAAAGATTTAAAGATTGGCCCATCAAGGATGATGTGCAAGTTTAGTAGGGGTGAATGTCGTAGAGATTTACATCTCTACGTATCCACATCTCTACCTATCCAGTGTTTGATTAATCCAAATCTAAATAATTTTCTACTGAGAATGTTGTAGATATTTTACCAAAGCATTGGCTAGAAATAGTCAAGAGAAGATTTGCAGATTACTGAAGATAGTACCAATATGACATTGTAGGAGGGATTGTTGAAAACAATGCCAATTGGTTCATTTGCTCAGAATGTTTCAGGTTGTGTAGCTTTTTGGGTAGCTCCTTCTACACACAAAGGCGCAAGGCCTCGTGGCTAGAGTGATCGCCTCCCATTCTACTGGCGTGGGTTCAATACCCGTGAGCTGCATCAACGCGAAAACGCAGAATACTTTCATGCTTTTCAAAAAGTATCGATGGGCGGATTCAGCATGCGTAGAACTGTTTATTATTCCTTGTATCATCAAAAGCACCTAGCACAGTGGTTAAGGCACTGACCTCTTATCGAAGCCGCCCGAGTTCGAATCCCAGGCGGCATAGATGTGAAGAAAAAGCACACACGAGTATTATTTTTCATGCTTTTCACATTAAGCAATGGAAAACGATGAAAGTCGACGGATGCGAACGCATATTGTGCTTTATTGTAGCGATCGTATTACGATTAGCTTTATTGTGCATTTGAAGGAGCTATTGGAGAGATATACAAAACTATATAAGAGGCACTTGGGTTCATGGTTAAGACATCAACTCAGAGAGATCTCAAGCTTGAAGACTCAAGGAGGAGTTCTTGGAGGCCACTTTGGAGGAGGAGTTGGAGGAGAAGTTTTCACACTCTTGGAGGAGTGTTGGCACACATCTTAGTGTGGAGGTTCTGCTCACATGATTGAGGAGGACATCATGATTTATGATGTTTTGGTAACTTGTATTTGTTTCCGTTATCTGCATTATACTTGTATAGAAACATTATTATGAATTAATTGACTCTCCAATTTCCTCGCATCTCTCTTATTTCCGATCTCTCTTATGGTGTTGATGAATTGTATGTGTGATTTGAGTTATGATCTCATCTAATTATCTATGAGTATCTATATTTGAGTTCTACCTCTTAAGTTGCCCGAAGCACCCTGTGTGTACCGTCTATTTGGAACACAAGCAGTTGGCCTGATCCACCCAACTGAGCCCTTCGTGACAACGTTAACTCTTATTGTTGTAGACTTTAGGATGGTAGTGTGTCAC
>MU262419.1:7500-27500 GCA_020310875.1 Ceratopteris richardii | reverse complement strand
AGAACCTATCCTATTACCTTTTTAGATCTTTTCCTACATACTACAAAATACTACTCATATTTTTGTTTTTTCAAGCTTTAAAATCTAGATTCTATATGTGTGTGGTTGTCGGTAGTATTTCAATATTAGAAATTGATCAAAAGACTCTACAATAAAAGCCTACTTTATAATGGATACACAAGATACATAAATCCAAAATCTTACATGTATATGTAGAGGTGGTCTTCCTATATTTTTAATGGTATTTTATTTCAACACAATTTCTAGGTTAAATACTCTCCTTGATGGACATAAAGGTGATGAATTCTCTCCTTGATGGACTTATGATATAACTTATCACTTATAACTCATTCATGAAATAGATGGCTACTTGAACTCCAAGATCGCAAATATTTTCTTTCACCTCGAAATATCTTATCTACATATCTCATGTTAACCTATAAATACATTGAATAGGCACTAGCTTTTTCTTCCTTTAGTGAAGATGAGAAAGATGGAACTCTGGCTTTTGGTTGAAAACACCAATGTGTGTGTGAATATTGATTTTGGTAGAATCTCTCCTTTCTTTCCTAGCCTTGAAAATGATTTTCCATCTCCCTCAAATTTTTTTGGAGCTTTTCTCTAGTGAAGTGTTTTTCTTATTAATATTGAAGATCGATTTAAATATATCAATGAGATATTGATGTAATTTGGTAAGCATTAAGCTCGAAAATAAGGTCCAATAAATTCTTGAAAATAAGATCCAATCAGTTCAAGTAACTAGAATCACACTGTAATATAAATAGGTGCAAGGTTCTATAAATATTTCACTAAACTCGAGGTGAAATAGCCTATTTGTGTGAGTGGTATTTCCTGTTTAGATAAGTTGATAGATCTAGTTAGCAACTGGATTCATTCAGTTAGATCCAGTTAGTCTCTGTTTCAAGTTACCCAATTGCCTATAAATAGCAGAGAAGGAGATCATTCTCATTTCCAAAATCCACGAGCAAGAGAGAGCAATAGAGCACAGACAGCAATGGAGCACAGAGCTCAGCAAACCAGCAAGGAAACTCTCATGGAGAAGAAGAATGTTGGCAAGAGTGCCAAGAGGTAGAAAAAATCATACCACAAAAAAGATTCCTAAAATATTCCTTTTGTATGTTTGAGTAAATAGTATACTTTCTAGGTTTTTATTTTTCTTAGCTCATGAAATATAGATCCAATGAGGGTAGCACTCGATGCCAGGCATTGACTTAATGGTGTAAGTCGATGCCAGGCATCGACTTGTAGGTGCAAGTCGATGCCACACGTCGACTTGCACCCTTAAGTTGATGCCTGGCATCCACTTTTACTTCAATTCGATGCCTAGCATCGAATTGCACCATCAAGTCGATGCCTGACATCGACTTAAACCCTCAAGTCGATGTCTGGCATCGACCTGGAAGATCGATGCCTGGCATCGAATGTGGCCTGAAAGTCGATGCCAAGCATCGACTTTAGGGTGCAAAGTTGATTCCAGGCATTGACTTTTAGGTGCAAGTCGTTGCTAGGCATCGACTTTGTGTGCAAGTCGATGCCAGGCATCGACTTGAGGGTGCAAAGTCGATGCCAGGTATCTACTTGAGGGTCCAGGTTGATGCCAGGCATCGACTTGAGGGTGCAAGTCGATTCCTGGCATCGACTTGGACCCTTGAAAAACACATTAATGTATGAGCTCATATTTCCAAGCCCATTTCAGGGATGCTGAGTCAAAAAGTGAGAGGCCCTTCAAGAAGCTCAAAGTGACAATGAGCTCTATGGATCAGCAACGTGATAGAGGCATTGGTCAGCAAGCAAGACCGAAGAAAAACATTGCATCCTTATCCTCTGAGAAGGCCAGCAATCCGGTTGGAATGTCTTCTGGTGGACAGAGTAGCATCAAAATACCTGAGGATGATGCAACTAGGAAGGAAAGGTTGAGGGACGTAGATGTATTAAGGACAGATCGTCCACTCTGGGACATGACAAACCTGGAGTGGTGCCTTCAATATGTGGAAGAAAAGAATGCAGTGCTACTTGTGTTCGCATGACAACACAGGGTTTTCGGTATGGCCTTGTGTTCAAACTGGATTATGAAGATGAGGATTTTGACAGCCTCCTTGTCCTCGTAGAGACATCGAAAGGTTTAAGAAATGTAATATGCAAGATGGATTTCTTGTGCCCAGTGTGCTGTGTTCCAGAGAGGCTTGCAGAGATATGCAGGGACTCATTGAATCTTATCAAGGACTTGATGCCATGGATCCAGGGCAACATGATGGAAACACAACAGAAGATGACAACCCCTGTAAAGGCAAGGGTTAAGCAGTGCGTGCAAAAAAAGTTCCTGAAGAAAAAGAAGAGAATTGTTGATGAGGAGTCTTCTAACTCGAGCTCTATCTCTGAGGATATAATAGTTGCATCTAGTGGGGAGCTTGCCTTGGGTATTCTTGGTATTGAGCAGAACAAGATGAGGGAGGACATAGCTAGAAGAAAAGTTGTGAAGAAGGGGCAGTTGTTCCACCTGCCAATCAATATCATCCATAGGCCACCAATGGATCCAATCACAGGGAGGAGGCCCCTTGAGATAACGGAGCCACACAATTTGCACGTGCAAAATCTTAAGAAGAAAATGAAGATAAATCCTCATGCTACTGTTGTGCCTTTCCTTGTCATGGTGGATCCGAATGAGTGCAGCTCTGTGGAGGAGTTCAATGAGGGTCTCTTTGAGGATTATACATATTATGTGATTGGTGGTTCACACTCTGCACAGGCCCATAGATAGCTAGTGAAGGAGGACCCCATCAAATTCTTCTTTAGGTATGCAGAATGCAAAATATATGTTGTTCTTACAACCAAGGAAGCCAAGCTTCTTGCTTGGGATCACAACAATGACAATGAATACAGGCAAAAAATGTCCTCCATAGAGAGAATTTGGTTCTTCCACCATGAATATGAAGATTGTCTCGTGAAGGAGGCTGGAAGAATACATCCCAATCTACGAAAGCAATGCCTTATTGAGGCTGGCATTGCACTGGATGAGAATAGAAAGTCTGATGCTTTGAGAAAATATGATCCATGGTTTCAACTGGTTTTCAGAACAGGTGAGATCTGGGATCTGTAGGATAAGATTTTCACAATGTGGGAGAACAAGGAGGTCAAGGGCTAGAAGCAACAGAAGTGGAGGCCAGACCCACAGGTTGTCTGAAGGGAAAGGGAAGAAAAGTTGACCTTTCAATTGAAGAGGCTCTTGAGGCATGAAGCTGACACCATGGAGAGCCCTTCAAGGAATCAAAGATGATACATTGATTATATCAACTTTTTCAAGGGTAATCTCCAAGGAGTTAAGCCTGGAGGAGATGGTGACTGAGCTCAATAAGTATGTATGTTATTCTCAGATCCTTTTTCCCTACTCCCATGTTTCTGTTCTAACCTAGTCTCTTTTTCATTTCTATGACTGTAGTCATAAAGTATACATGAAGATTCAAGAGGTGATGATGAAGAGGCTGGTTGCTTTTCTTGGACAGAGGTCCAAGAAGACTATCTAAATACATCATCATACAAAGCTTTATCAGAATATTTTATCGTGTTTCGTGATTGGGTAGGTTCTCTTTCAGAGAGCACGCCTGGTTTGCTATTAGACTAGATGCCTTGATTCACCTAACCAATTCGATGCCAGGCTTTTAGTAGGAACTCGATGCCTGGCATTGACTTGGTGGCATAAGTCGATGCGTGGCATCGACTTGGTGCCATAAGTCGATGCCTGGCATCGATCTCGTGGCATAAGTCGATTCCTGGCATCGACTTGGGGGCATGAGTCGATGCCTGGCATCGACATGGTGGCATAAGTCGATGCCAGGCATCAAGTTATGCAACCAAGTCGATGCCAAGCATCAACTTTTAGTAGAAAGTCGATGCCTGGCATCGACCTGAACACAAAATCGATGCCATACATTGACTCCTTATGTTTCCTTTGGTATATTGAAGGGCTCATTTAATTGCCTTTCCACTTTATTCTGCAGAAACCAAAGAAAAGTAAGTCTCCAGAGGTAGTAGATGATTTCCCCCCTGCATTCCTGGCTCAAATTCAAAGAGCAAGGCATGAGAAATCTAGACTAAAAGCCAAGGAGATTTATTTTGATGATGAACCTGATCTGAAATGTTTCTCCAATCCCTTAGACCCCCTTAGGCCTGTATATTACAATGTATTCTATAGTGATGTTAATAATATTTGTACTATTGTGCCTAGAAAGCATTTCTCCCTTCTTAGAGCAGACATACCCTACGGATTTAGGATGTTGGGATCAATTAATGATGATGAACCCTTCAAACACCCTCAGATTCGGAAGATGGTCACTGATTTGCAGAGTTGACTATGTCTCCTATTTGGAGGATAGTAATTTTCCATAACAGAGACACGTGGTAAGTAATCTTCTTTCTATCTCCATGGTTTTAATGATGCTCTCTGTCACTTATAGTTCTTGTTGGCACGATGAAGACAAACATCAATCACACTCCTTTGCATAGGTTTGTGAGCTCCACTGAATGCATTACAGTTGGCTATTATGATGAAGTAAGAAAAAGGAGAGTCAGGGACCATTGCAATGAGAATGGGATCTCAAATGTGCTCATGTTCCCAGCCGTTACCAAGAAACTTGGTCATGTAGCTGGGGACAGGACATTGGTTAACTCCTATCAGAAGCCACAAAAGCTCATAATGAGATTGCTTCAACTATTGTCCAATGATGATGACTGGGTCCTAGACCTTTTTTCGGGCACAAGTAATTTCAATTGTAACATTTTTCATTAGCCATGTTGTTGATTGGCCTCTAAGTGGTTTTCTTCTGTTTCAGGAACCACTTTGGCTTGCTCCTTAAAGATGTTCAGGCACTCCATAGCTATGGAGAAGGATGATGCTCAAGTGAGCTTCATTAGAATGAGAATCAATGGGCTGAATGAATGCCCAGATGAAGACAAAGAGGTTGGAAGGAAGCACATTGCAGACACGGAGAGATTCCAACCGGCTTCAAGGGAGCCTGTTCCCCCACTTGCAGATGAACCAGGGGACATGGCTGACCTTGAAGAGCCAATCTTGGAGCAAGAGAGGCAGGAGATGTGTTCTAATGTTCCAAAGGATCCCATTATGCTTGAGCCTGAGGAAAGCTATGATCAGCTTCTATTGTAGATTCATATTATTCTTGTAAAACACATGAAATGTAAAACATCATTTTAATAGAAATATAATGCCGAGTTCTGCTTCCACTTTCTGTTAAGCTTGACTTATCTTGAGCATTTCTCTGATGAATGTGTGAATGTTTCTTAGTATAATTTTGTTGATTATAATCTTGTCTTGGGAATGCTTTTGTGAAATTTATTTCATATGCTATGAATATGGCCCAACATTCAATGAGGATCTTAACTATACAAAGGGGATGATCTTAATTGCCGTATTAAAATGTTTCGACTTTTGCAACACATCTACTGCAATTTTCAAGTAGCTTTTAATCAGCTATAATCTGTGCTTGTTGAGGTTATAGATGTAATGAAGGAGTTTCCCCAATTCTTACTTGTACCTTCAACTCTAATCTCTTGTCAAAGATCATGATGTGAAATTCTTGATCATGCTGAACAACTAGTTTTCAAGGCACCAAGTATTTTAACATATCTATCTTGACTACTTGGGATATGGGATCAAACTTCTAGTCAATATTTACAAGCAAGAACAAGTGATGCTTTCTAGATATTGTAAAATGCCCACTTTATTGCTTGATATCATGGTCTTTAGGTAAAAAGGAATAGAGACCATGTCTTTGTTGTCCTTTGTTATGACTCAGTGTTTTATGCATTACTCGGCCAGATATTTAGTTTACTGTCTAACAAATGAGCAAGTTAATGCATTGCTTAGGTGTCAAGCTTTGGCAGGTAGTTAAGCGCATCTTCCACTACTTGAGTCATACCTGGCTAGTTGGATTTTTTTATCCCAAGGGGGGATCACTACCACCAGCTTTTCATGCTTTTTTTTATAGTGAGTAGGCTGGTTACTATGACACTTGTGTGTCCACTAGTGGCTTTTGCTTCATGGATGGTAGCTCATGTATATCTTGGTTGGGCAAGAAGTAGCCTACTCTGGCCACTTGGAGTTGTGAGGCTAAGTTTAGCGAAGCTTTCATAGTCTCTATTGAGTGTGTGTCACACATACACCTTATGGATGATTTGGGTGGTGGTCAGTCTTCTACCACCACCATCTTCACTGACAGTCAGAGTTCATTGGAAGTTGTGAGGAACCCTAAGTTCCATACTCGTAATAAGCACATTGAATTGCATTATCATTATGTGTGGAAGAGTTTCTCAGTTCAAGAGATCAACTTGGCATATGTGCATTGCAGACCTTTTCATGAAGGCTCTATCTAGGGAGAAATTTGAAGCTTTCAGCAAAGCTTTGGGCTTACTTCCTTTGCTGGAGTGATTCCACACAGCTTGGCACTTCCTTATACATGAGTGCCAACTCCTTGTTCACTGTTGATGGAGAGTGTTAATCTCCAAAAGAACAAGCTATCCTTGATGTTAGACCACCTCTATATCAAGAATAACTTTAAACTCCAACCAATTTTGGAAGACAAGCACTAAATTATCAAGAAATTAGCTAACTGTGAAGAAAGTCATTTCTCAAAAAAGTGTGCTGCACCTTAATCACTCATTGACTAATCATTCGTGTAAAGTTTTTGATAAAACTTTGTAAAATGTTTTGCTTAGTGATTTTCCACCTCCTCCAAGTTAAAACACTTCAAAAACTTGAGTAGATTATGAGAAATGATTCAAACAATCTACCTATGTCTGAAAATGTCTCTCTGTATAGTCGACTTTGACACCTGCAACTTCTAAGACATGGTTCTATAAAACTAGAACCCGTTTAAGCAAATGCTTTTAGCCATAGATGGCTTACCTCTCAAATTAGATTTTGAGTCCTCATTCATGAAAAAGCTTAATCTGTGCAGTGAAAAATGATCAAATCATTGACAATCGAAAATGCGCCTGTTTCAGAAAACTGTGAACACTCTTTTACATATGAATGTTCCTACTCATAATTCTCACAGCCTGTTTACAATTAGGCTCTCAAACTTTAACCATAGACTCATTTACTATGGACTTAGACATCTACAAAAGGATTCTTGAAATGATCAAGCACAGAAGGAGAATGCACAGAAACATCGCGTGCAACTTCTCTTCATTTCTCATAAAAATTACATCCGGACGAGAGAGCTATTCTAATCTCTTCATAAGTGTCTAATGACTTCTAATTCTACTCAATTCGCATGATCTACATTCTCTCATACTTGTCTCGACATTTTCCCTTGTATATTTATAGACAAAAATTTACAAGCTTATGACTATTCAAAGATATAAGTGAACTATCTCTGACATAATGTACATATGTGTACACATCTTCCAAATTCTGAATGTGTCCTTCCTTCATGCTTTACAACTTGTTCTCTTCTCAAATCCTTGACTTCATTTCCATGCCAAAACATCAATTGGTGATTGTCCTACACCAACAGTTCCCCCTCAATCATCAATTGAGGTTTTCTCTATCTTCTTTATGCCTGCCATGTCTTTGAGTTTCTGTAGCTTTGGTCCATCCAAGCTTTTGGTAAGCATATCAGCTATCTGATCTTTTGTTGAAGTATGTATAACTTCAATCTCTTTATCCATCACCTTCTCTCTTAGAAAGTGATACTGAATCTCAATGTGTTTAGTCCTTGCATGAAACACATGATTAGCAGCTAAATACAATGAACTCATGTTATCTCCATAAATGATAGGTGTACTCTCTATGGTGTCAAAACTCTTCATGAGAGTCTTAAGCCATATTACTTCCTTTGTAGCTTCAACCATAACTTTGTACTCAGCCTCTATAGATGATAAAGCAACTGTGTGTTGCTTCTTTGAACACCAAGAGATTAACTTATCTCCCACATAACACAAGTATCCATATGTTGATCTTTTATCATCAGGACTACCTGCCCAATCTGCATCACTATATATTTTGATGTTTGTGTCTGATGTAAAACCATAATACAAGCCCTCTTTGAGTGTATCCTTAATGTACCTCAACACTCTTTGACCTGCAATCCAATGTTCTTTCCTAGGACAATGCATGAATTGAGACAAAACTCCAACTGCATATGATAAATCAGGCCTAGTTAATGTAGCATAGATAAGACTACCAACCAAACTCTGATATAGCTTCATATCCTTGAATTCTTCTCCACCATATCTGCTCAATTTGTGATTTACCTCCATTGGAGTAGGTGCTACCCTGCAATCATTCATTTTAAACTTGATTAACAAGTTTCTCAAATACCTTTCTTGAGTCACATACACTCCATGTTGAGTGTATGAAATCTGCATGCCCAAGAAATATGACAAGTCTCCCAAATCACTGATTTTGAACTCTTTCTCCATTTGCTTCTTTAGGCATTGAATGCCTTTCTCATCTATACCTATAAGAATTATATCATCAACATATATGCACATGTAAATGAACCCATCATCACTTGCTTTAACAAGCAAGCTACTATCTGCCTTAGATACTTGAAATCCAAGTTCTTTCAAGAACTTCACAAGTCTATAATTCCATGCCCTTGGGGCCTGCTTCAACCCATACAAAGCTCTCTTGAGCTTACATACATGATCTGGATACCTTCCATCTCTGAATCCATGAGGTTGCTCCATGAAAACATCATCTGAAATGTAACCATTTAAAAAAGAATTCTTCACATCTAATTGATATAATTTCCAACCTTTACATGCAGCAACAGCTATAAGTGTCCTGATGGTTGTCATCTTTGCCACTGGACTATAAGTCTCATCATAGTCAATACCATATGTTTGAGCAAACCCTTTCACAACAAGTCTAGCTTTATACCTAGAATCACTTCCATCTGCAAACCTCTTTGTCTTGTAGACCCATTTGCATCCAAGGATCTTCTGACTATTTGGTTTAGGAACCAAAACCCATGTCTGATTCTCCATTAATGCATCATATTCTTCCTGCATAGCTTTCTCCCAATTTTCCTTACCTTTTGCTTCTTCATCTGTGGAAGGATCTTCATCTGCCTTTATCATGTAAGAATAATCTTTCGTAGCCAAAAAAGAAGTATCATAGCTATACCTTGTAGGTTGCCACTTGTGTCTTGATGACCTTCTAAGTTCTCCACTCCTTGAGGTTTCTGGTTCCTCATACTCAGGATCAAATCTTGGCATTTCTTCAACTTCAACTTGCACTTCATTATTCTCCTCTTCATCAAATATCTGAACCTTTGATTTTCCCTTCTTTTGACTCACAACTTCTTCATCACTTGTATTAATATTGATTGTACCTGCATACCAAGTACCTTGCTCATCAAATGTAACATCCTTGGACACAATGAATTGCTTTGTAGATGGATTCCACAATCTATAACCCACTTGCTTGTCATCATAACCAATGAATACATACTTTTCAGCTTTAGGTTCTAACTTGTGTCTTAATTGTGATGGCACATATGCATATGCCAAACATCCAAATATTTTGCAATGATCCAAGGTAGGTCTCTTACCCCACCATGCCTCATATGGTGTCATACCCTGCAAAGCTTTACATGGTAGCCTATTAGCCAAATAAGTAGCTGTATTTACAGCCTCAACCCACAAATAATTTGGGTAATTTTTCTCCTTCATCATTGACCTTGCAAACTCAATAAGAGTTCTATTTCTTCTCTCTGCTACACCATTTTGTTGAGGAGAGTACCTACAAGTGATTTCCCTTTTTATACCTGCATTCCACAAGTAATCACTGAACTCATTAGAGAAATACTCTCCCCCTCCATCTAACCTTAGTCTCTTCCATTTATGACCTGTAATTCTTTCTGCATACACATGATAATGTTTGAATGTATTGAATACTTATGACTTATCTTTGATCACATAGATAGTGATCCATTTGGTAGCATCATCAACATAAATCACATAGTACCTTGAACCATTGATACTGAAATCCTTTGATGGTCCCCACACATCTGTGTATACCAACTCAAGCTTCTCTGAATACATGAAACCATGCTTGGAGTAAGATTGCTTATGAGACTTACCTAATTGACATGCCTCACATCTGTATGTCATATGTTGACTTGCAACATTAGGCAATCCAAGCACTGAACCATTGTTTATCATCTCTTTGATACCTCTTTCATTGAAGTGTCCAAGCCTCTTGTGCCAAAGATCTAACTCAGAGATCTTATGTCCTCCATAAGTGAACAAGGCATGACCAACATTACCTTGAATCTTCAATGTGAACAACCTTCCTTCTTTCTTCCCTGAAACAATTTGTTTATACCTATTGCTAGGGTCTTCCACAAACACTCCTTCATTAGTGAATCTAACTTCATAATCTTTTTCAACAATTTGTCCTACACTTATCAAATTCTTAGGAATTGTAGGAACATACAAAACCTTACTCAAGAGAGTACTTCCATCCTTGGCCTTCACTGATCCAATTGACTTCACATTGTGCTTTGTATTGTCACCTGTTTGAACAACATGATTAGATACCTTATTTTCCAAATCAGTCATCAATGCTATGTTACCACTCAGGTGATTGCTACACCCGGAGTCAATGTAGAAGACTCTTTGGTCTTCACGTTGCCTTTCACAAGTTGCATTCATTATCAATGTTGAATCCTCCTTGTGATCTGAAGCATAATTGTAGTAGGTATTATTGTATTGTTGACTTTGGAATCCTCTACCTGCACTCCTTCCAAAGTAACCCCTACTATCTCTTCCTCTGAAGTTACCTCTTTGATTTCTGCCACCTCTTCCTCTTGAATTAAAGTTCTGATTATATCCACCATTACTCTGAGTATTATGCCAACAATCATTAGCTAAGTGATTTGTCTTACCAGAAATCCAGCAAGCTTTTACTCCATCTTTATTATTTGTGCCTCTTCCTCTACCTTTGCCACCTCCTCTTCCTCTTAGGAAGTTGGCTTGACTAGTTGTGCCTTCATCTTCATTTGCTTGTTGCTTCCCTTTGCTATTTTTCTTCTTATCCTTTGAGTACATTGCATGACATGTACTCTTGTCACCTTCACCTTTGACATCCTGCTCAAAGGTTAACATATGTCCTAGCAACAATTTATCCTCCTCAATGTCTTCATCAATAGCTCCTAATGCATCTACAATGTCCTTCTTTTTGGTTACATAATCTGAGATGGATTGAGAGGCCTTCTTCTTGAATGTAGTAAATTCTTCCCACAAGGATGCCTTCCTAGACTTTGTGGTATTTTGGAAATGCTCCTCCAAAGCATTCCATATATCACTTTAACTTTCAAGACCTATAATGTGAGGTAGCAAGTAATCATTGACTACCATATAGATAATGCTCCTAGCTTGAGCATCTCTCTTCATCCAATTCTTCAAATCTGATAATTCCTCCCTAGTTGGAATACTAGGATCTTTGAATTGAGGCTTTTCTTCTTCACCTGTAATATAACCTATCAAGTCTTTGCTCATTAGATGAGCTTCCATCCTCATTGACCATGCTAGATAGTTCTCTCTATCCGATTTCTCTATCTGAAGAGAATCTCCCATCTTTTCTTCACCTGTATATTGAATTCTTCAATCTTTATAAAGTATAAGGTTACCTTTACTTCAAATGACACTCCTTTTGTCTTCCTTGGTGTCGTATGACCTCCTTCTCAAGCTTTGCCCTCAAGCTTTCACCTTTTGAACCTTCAAATGTTAAATTTTGTATGTCTGCAGCAGTCGGAGTCTTCCTTTCCTCAATTTTGATACTTTCTACTCTGATACCACTGATGGAGAGTGTTAATCTCCAAAAGAACAAGCTATCCTTGATGTTAGACCACCTCTATATCAAGAATAACTTTAAACTCCAACCAATTTTGGAAGACAAGTACTAAATTATCAAGAGATTAGCTAACAGTAAAGAAAGTCATTTCTCAGAAAAGTCTGCTGCACCTTAATCACTCATTGACTAATCATTCGTGTAAAGTTTTTTATAAAACTTTGTAGAATGTTTTGCCTAGTGATTGCGCACCTCCTCCAAGTTAAAACACTTCAAAATCTTGAGTAGATTATGAGAAATGATTCAAACAATCTACCTATGTCTGAAACTATCTCTCTGTATAGTCGACTTTGACACCTGCAACTTCTAAGACATGGTTCTATAAAACTAGAACCCGTTTAAGCAAATGCTTTTAGCCATAGATGGCTTACCTTGCAACTTTGATTTTGAGTCCTCATTCATGCAAAACTTTAATCTGTGCAGTGAGAAATGATCAAATCATTGACCATAAAAAATGTGCCTATTTCAAAAAACTGTGAACACTCTTTTACATATGAATGTTCCTACTCATAATTCTCACAGCCTGTTTACAATTAGGCTCTCAAACTTTAACCATAGACTCATTAACTATGGACTTAGACATCTACAAAAGGATTCTTGAAATGATCAAGCACAGAAGGAGAATGCACAGAAACATCGGGCGCAACTTCTCTTCATTTCTGATAAAAATTACATCCGGATGAGAGAGCTATTATAATCTCTTCATAAGTGTCTAATGACTTCTAATTCTACTCAATTCTCATGCTCTACATTCTCTCATACTTGTCCCGACATTTTCCCTTGTATATATATAGACAAAAATTTACAAGCTTATGACTATTCAAAGATATAAGTGAACTATCTCTGACATAATGTACATATGTGTACACATCCTCCAAATTCTGAATGTGTCCTTCCTTCATGCTTTACAACTTGTTCTCTTCTCAAATCCTTGACTTCATTTCCATGTCAAAACATCAATTGGTGATTGTCCTACACCAACAACTGCATCACTCCGAAGGGGGATTTGTTGATATATGCCATGGCACTTTTTTCCCTCTTTAGGAGGTTTTTTTTGTTGGAATATGCAAGTCCACATCATCTCTTCAAAGTATTATTATTGGTTGAACTCTTTATTAAAGTTCATTATATTCTTAGAGTGATTTATTCAGTTTTCCACATCAGCCATAGTCGTGAATAAAGCATATTTCAAGTTAATGCCAAGTTGGAAAAGTGTTCCTATGATTTAGGAAAAATTTCAGGACAGCCGCATACCTTTTCTGAAGGTCGTTTTGCACGGATCATATCTCGCTAACCATGCATCTTTGCGTCCTTTTTGGTTGATTCAAAAGCTGAAATGTTCTCCATAATATCAGGTATCAACTCACCAAAAATCTTCCGCAAATTAATCTCCAAACTCAAGTTATGCTGGCCACAAGTTGGTAGGTAGAGAATTGGCAGATTGCTGAAAATGGCCAATAGGCCAACTTTGGAAGCTTCTATCTTGAGCTACGTGTGTCATCTCAAAATGGTTTCTTCAACAACGTTGTTTCCCATATCATGGAGAATCTCCATCTAAAACAGTTTCACCAAACTCCCATGCATTAGAGAGTTATGCCTATTTAAACAGAGGCTTCTGAGCATTTTTGACAGACAAACAGAGGGCTGGAGTTGAGAGACAATCAACTCATTTCTTGTGGTTTTGGAGTGAATCCTAGGGACTGAAGTGGAGTAGTGTATACCACACACTCTTGACCATTATACATTGGCTTCAATTGTATCATTGAGCTCATTTGATAGTGCTATCAGCTTTGTTCTTTTCAAGTAGTTTTGAGCTTGAGTTAGCTTCTACTACTGAACTTTGTATTCTTGTTGATTTAAGGATTGCTCACTTATTTGTCTCTCATATCTCATATCATATATTCTTTGAGAGTGTGTTTAAGCTCAGCTCCTCACTTTTCTCATGGTATCAGAGCACCTAGGTTAGAAGTGCCTAGTGTGAGCATATTTGAGTAAAGGGAAGAGTCTCGATTCAACTTGTTGTAGTTGAAGATGGCACCAAGTCTGCACAACCTACACTTAGAAGGAGTTGAGAAGCTCAATGGCAACAACTATGCTACATGGAAGGTAAAGATGGAGTCCTTACTTTTCTTTCAAGATTGTTGGGATTTAATTTCGATGGACAGACCGACTGGAAGTGAAGAAGAATTGTCCAAATGGGATAAGAAGGCCATGTTTGCAGTTCATATGATAAGTTTGAGTGTCAAAGATGACATTCTCAGCCATCTCCTTGATGTGAAGACTCCCAAAAAGGCATGGGAGACATTGAAAAATATCTACGATCCAGGAGCACCTCGAGGCAAGTGGCATTGAGGGCTGAACTTACCAATTGTATGAGGAAGCAAGGAGAGGATTTTCTACATTGACTCAGGGTGTAGTAATCACCTGAGTGGCAACATAGCTTTGATGACTGATTTGGATAATAAGGTAACTAATCATGTAGTTCAAACAGGTGATAATAAAAAGCATACTATGAACTCAATTGGATCAATGAATGCCAAGGATGGAAGTATTCTCTTGAGTAAGGTTTTGTATGTTCCTACAATTCCTAAGAATTTGATAAGTGTAGGACAAATTGTTGAAAAGGGTTATTAAGTTAGGTTCACTAATGAAGGAGTATTTTTGGAAGACCCTAGCAATGGGTATAAACAAATTGTTTCAGGGAAGAAAGAAGGAGGATTGTTCACATTGAAGATCCAAGGTAATGTTGGTCATGCTTTTTTCACTTATGGAGGACATAAGATCTTTGAGTTAGATCTTTGGCACAAGAGGCTTGGACATTTCAATGAAAGAGGTATCACAGATATGGTTAATAATGGTTCAGCGCTTGGATTGCCTAATATTGCAGGTCAACATATGACATACAGATGTGAGGCCTATCAATTAGGTAAGGTGCATAAGCAATCTTATTCCAAGCATGGTTTTATGTATTCAGAGAAGCTTGAATTGGTACACACAGATGTGTGGGGACCATCAAAAGATTTCAGTATCAATGGTTCAAGGTATTATGTGATTTATGTTGATGATGCTACCAGATGGATCACTATCTATGTGATCAAAGATAAGTCAGAAGTATTCGATACATTCAAACATTATCATGTGTATGCAGAGAGACTTACACGTCATAAGTTGAAGATACTAAGGTCAGATGGAGGGGGATAGTATTTCTCTAATGAGTTCAGTGATTAGTTCTGGAATGCAGGTATAAAAAGGGAAATTACTTGCAGGTACTCTCCTCAACAAAATGGTGTAGCAGAAAGAAGGAATAGAACTCTTGTTGAGTTTGCAATATCCATGATGAAGGAGAAAAATTGCCCAAATTATTTGTGGGCTCAGGCTATGAATACAGCTACTTATTTGGTTAATAGGTTACCATGTAAAGCTTTGCAAGGTATGACACCATATGAGGCATGATGAGGTAAGAGAGCTACTCTAGATCATTGCAAAGTGTTTGGTTGTTTGGCATATGCATATGTGCCATCAAAATTGAGGCATAAATTGGAACCTAAAGCTGAAAAGTATGTGTTTATTGGATATGATGATAAGCAGATGGGATATAGGTTGTGGAGTCCATCCACAAAACAATTCCTAGTGTCAAAGGATGTTACATTTGATGAGCAAGGTACTTGGTATGTAGGTACAATCAATATGTATGCAGGTGATGAAGAAGTTGTGAATCAAAAGAAGGTAAATCAAAGGTTTAGATATTTGATGAAGAGGAGAACAATGAAGTACATGTTGAAGTTGAAGAAGTGCCAAGATTTGATCCAGAATGTGATGAACCAGAAACCTCAAGGAGTGGATAACTCAGAAGGTCAACAAGACACAAATGGCAACCTACAAGGTATAGTTATGACACTTCTTTTTTGGCTACCAAAGATTATTCTTTTATGATAAAGGCAGATGAAGACCCTTCTACATATGAAGAGGCAAAAGGTAAGAAAAATTGGGGAAAAGCTATGTAGGAACAATATGATGCATTGATGGAGAATGACACATGGGATTTGGTTCCTAAACCAAATACTCAGAAGATCATTGGATGTAAATGGGTCTACAAGACAAAGAGGTATGCAGATGGAAGTGTTTCTAGGTATAAAGATAGACTTGTTTTGAAAGTTTTTGCCCAGACATATGGTATATATTATGATGAGACCTATAGTCTTGTGGCAAAGATGAAAACCATCAGGACACTCATAGCTATTGCTGCATGTAAAGGTTGGAAATTATGTCAATTAGATGTGAAGAATGCTTTTTTAAATGGTTATATTTCAGATGATGTTTTCATGGAGCAACCACAAGGATTCAGAGATGAAAGGTATCCAGATCATGTACGTAAGCTCAAGAGAGATTTGTATGGCTTGAAGCAGGCCGCAAGGGCATGGAATTATAGACTTGTGAAGTTCTTAAAAGAACTTGGGTTCCAAGTATCTAAAGCAGATAGTAGCTTGCTTGTCAAAGCAAGTGAAGATGGGTTCATTTACATGTGCATATATGTTGATGATATAATTCTTACAAGTATAGATGAGAAAGGGATTCAAAGTCTCAAGAAGCAAATGGAGAAAGAGTTCAAAATCGTGACTTGGGAGACTTGTCATATTTCTTGGGCATGGAGATCTCATACACTCAACATGGAGTGTATGTAACTCAAGAAAAGTATTTGAGAAACTTATTGATCAAGTTTAAGATGAATGATTGCAGGGTAGCACCTACTCCAATGGAGGTGAATCATAAATTTAGCAGATATGGTGGAGAAGAGTTCAAGGACATGAAGCTATATCAAAGTTTGGTTGGTAGTCTGATCTATGCTACTTAACTAGGCCTGACTTGTCATATACAGTGGGAGTATTATCTCAATTCATGCATTTCCCTAGGAAAGAACATTGGATTGCACGACAAAGAGTGTTGAGGTACATTAAGGGTAGACTCAAAGAAGGTTTGTATTATGGTTTTACATCAGATACAAACATCAAGATCTATAGTGATACAGATTGGGCAGGTAATCTTGATGATAGGAGATCTACATATGGATACTTGTGTTATGTGGGAGATAAGTTAATTTCTTGGTGTTCAAAGAAGCAACACATTGTTGCCTTATCATCTATAGAGGCTAAGTACAAAGGTATGATGGAAGCTTCAAAGGAAGTGATATGGCTAAAGACTCTTATGAAGAGTTTTGACATCATACAGAGTACACCCACTATTCATGGAGATAACATGAGTTCATTGTATTTAGCTGCTGATCATGTTTTTCATGCCAGGACTAAACACATTGAGATTCAGTATCACTTTCTAAGAGAGGAGGTGATGGATAAAGAGATTGAAGTCATACATACTTCAACAAAAGTCAGATAGTTGATATGCTAACCAAAAGCTTGGATGGACCAAAGCTACAGAGGTTCAAAGATTTGACAGGTATAAAGAAGTTAGAAAAAACCAAATTGATGATTGAGGGGGAGCTATTGGTGCAGGGCAATCAACAATTGATGTTTTGATGAAGAACTGAATCCAAGGACTGAAGAAAAGATCAAGTTATGAAGCATCAAGGACGTGCATATCCGGAAGATGAAAATGTGTACACATATGTACATTAATTCAAAAATAGTTTACTTATACTTTTGTATAGTCATGAGCTTGTAAATATTTACCTATATATACAAGGAAAAATGTCAGGGAAAATATGAGAGAGTTTAGAATACAAGAATTCAGAAGAGTTAGAAGAGATTAGACACTTGAGAAGTGTGAAGATTAGCTCTCTCATCCATATGTAAAAGTTCTCTAGAAATGAAGAAATGTTGTGGCCGAACTTTCTGAGTATTCTCCTTTTGTGTTGAATCTTTTGTGAAATTCTTTTGTACAAGTCTAAGTCTATAGTTGATTGACCTCTGTACAAATTTTCAGCTTCTAATTGTGATCAGGCTGAGAGAATTGAGTGTAGGAACATTTACATGTGTAAATGGAAAGAAGAGAAGTTGCACGACGCACAAAATTCGATGCTAATGTTTTGGTCATTTCTCCTTCCACAATGTAGCATTTTGAGCAAGCAAGTACTCAATCTTTAAGCTGGAAGGTAAGCTACCTTTGGCTAAATGTATTTGCATAAAAGGGCTCTAGATTGAGAGAACCAAGTGTTAGAAGTTACAGGTGTCTGAATCGACTTCTCAGAAGAATAGTTTTAGACATAGGTGACTTGTTAAGTTTATTTCTCAAGATCTACTGAGTCTTTTGGAATGATTTACCTTGGAGGAGGTGTGCAAACTATAGCGACACCTTGTGCAAATTTTTATCAAAAACTTTACATAATTGATAAGTCAATAAGTGAGTTATGTGCAACAGACTTTCTGTGTGATCATCTCCTTCACAGTTTGTTCAAAAATTTGAAAACTAAGTATTGATCCTCTAAATTGATGAAGATTTTGAGTTACTCTTGATATAGAGGTGCTCTAACTTCAAGAGTAGCTTGTTCTTTTGGAGATTAACACTCTCCATCAGTCAGGTGATTAAGAGAAGCTTCCTATAAATTACAAGGTATTAGACCTTAGAAGAGAAGTGACCTTGTAGATGGCCCCCCCATCAATTATTTTTGTTTTCTTTGGAGACTCTAAATAATCTATTTGTCGGAGGTAATAGAGCCTATTCTTTGTTTTCCAACAACCATACGTTAGTTCATTAGCTACTCACCTCTTGAGGTGCAATATGTGTGTTCAATCTCTATAGGCTATTCGACATTGGAAAAGCCATAGCCGTTGAATTTAGATGCCTTTGCCGAGCCCTTTCAATGTAATACTTTGGCAATCTAATCCCTTAATGTGATGTGTGGCCGTTCCCATAGGTTCTATGCCAATACATTTCTCTTTGAGGCAAGGACTTGCTCTTGCCACATGGACCATATGTGTAGTTCAATGTGTTGTCTTTATCACACCCAACTATCCTAGTTATTGCTCGCCTTGCCCAAATTTCTTTCAGGAAGACGTCATGCTCGTCCATAGATATACACAAGACTATTCATGCCGTTTGACAGAACAAAACAACTAATCATTCATAAGATCCCAAATATTTTTTTATAATAGGAAGTTCAAACAAAGTTTAACATCCTTTTGCTTCAAGTGATTAAAAGAATACACTGCCATTGATTTTTGTCTCTTTGAAAACTCTAAATGATGTGAGAGGTCCTTGAGCCCATTCCGTCTTTTCCAGAACTATACATGAATTCATTGGGTACTCAGCTGTTGAGGTGGAGGTTGTGTGTTCAAACTCTAGAGGTTGTTCAACATGGTTGAACATACCAAAGCCGTTGAATCTAGATGCCTTTGCAGAGACCTTTCCATGTAATGCTTTGGGAATGTACTCCCTTAGTGCGATATGGGTGGTCCCATGGGTACTATGCCCTTCAGGTGTACAATTATTATTTCACTACATTCAAGCCCAAGGATAATAGACTTTGGGTGAACTTTGTTGACAAAAACAAACCATCCTCATACTAAAGGATCTAGTCACATTCTCAATCTTTTAACCTTAAAAATATCCATCATATGAATCCCTTCCATACATCTGTCGCCAATAAATTCTCTTCGAGGTAGTGACTTCCTCCTGCCACATGGACCATATGTGTAGTACAACATGCTGCCTTCACCACCAAGTATCCTAGTTATTGCTCACCTTGCCTGAATTTCTTTCAAGAAGACCTCATGCACGTCCATAGATATACACAGGACCATTCATGCTATCTAACACTACAAAACAATTAAGCATTCATACGATCACAAATTCTCCTTTTTAAGAGGAATTTTGATCAAAGTATAATCTCCCTTTGCTTGAATTGATTGAAAGAACAACTATACAGTGGAATGGGCATAATACCCATGCGACTCTCAATATGCCACAAATCAAGGGTTAGATTGCCTGAAGCCTAACATTAGGAAGAATTTCTCAAAGGAATCTTCTTTAAGAGGGTGCCAATGCATTACATTGGCCGCAAGACCACACATGTCCTAGCATAGAGCAGGTTCGAGCCCTCACTCCCACCTCAAGAAGCAGAAGGCCCAACCACACACTAACGTACATAGAC
>MU262418.1:27500-68098 GCA_020310875.1 Ceratopteris richardii | reverse complement strand
TTGCACATGGTTTTGAGAACAATCCAACTGAAATTACTTCATATGTTAAGCATGTTAATGATGTGCGTCCGATCATTGTTGTGTATGTTGATGACATGCTACTCAATGGTCCTCATGAGAAGCATATTGTTGATTTCAAGGCTGATTTGCATGCCTCATTTGAGATGTCTGATTTGGGGCATTTGCATCATTATTTGGGCATTCAATTTATGCAAATTGATGGTAGAATAGCTTTGTGTCAAATCAAATATATTGACATATTATTGCAGCATTTTGACCTTGAATATTGCAAACTATTGCCACTCCTATGGAAATAGGTTTACGATTGAGTCTTCATGATGCTCGAGATGCATTTGATGTTATCCTTTATCAACAGCCTATTGGATGCTTGATTTAGTTATGCATTACTCAACTAGATGTTCAGTTTGCTATCTCACAAATGAGTAGGCTTATGCATTCCCTAGGTGTCAGGCATCAGTAGACATTAAGCGCATCTTTCATTATGTGAGTGGTAGTCGACTACTTGGATTGTTTTATCCCAAGGGGGGATCACTAGTGCTAGATCTACATGCTTTTTTTGACTCTGACTGTGCTGGTTGCTATGATACTCATGTGTCCACTAGTGAATTTTACTTCATGCTTGGTAGCTCATGTATATCTTGGTTGAGCAAGAAGCAACCTACTATGGCCACTTCCACCTATGAGGCTAAGCATAGGGCAACTTTCACAACGACTCTTGAGTGTGTGTGGCTCAGATGCCTTATGGCTGATTTGGATGTTGGTCAGTCTTTTGCCACCACCATCTTCACTCATAGTTGAGCACATTGGCAGTTGTGAGGAACCCTGTGTTCTATGCTCACATTAAGCACATTGAGGTGCATTATCTTTATGTCAGGGAGAGGCTCTCTGCTAGAGAGGTCAGCTTGGCATATGTGCACAAAAGAACATTGCATACCTTTCATCAAGGCTCTGCCTAGGGAGAAATTTGAAGGTTTTCACAAAGCTTTTGGCTTACTTCCTTTTGTGGATTGATTCCACATAGCTTGGCACTTCCTTATACATGATTGTCAGCTCCTTGTTGACCACATCACTCCCAGGGAGGATTTGTTGATATATTTAGGTAGTGATGTATGTGAACACACTAGGACCACTAGGGAACTTTTTGTCCTCTTTAGGAGGGTTTTTTTTCCCTTGGCTTTTATATATGCCTATAGCCGTAACCCGATACTTATCTTTGTACATTCTAGTGGTAATACATTTAGTATTGTTTGTCGTGCTCCAAGCTTCTTCTTCTTCCTTGTGTTGTTCGTGTGCTTCTACAGACATCTAACTCCAATAGTAATGCCTTCTATATCCTAGGAAGAAGATAATCTCGCAAATTGGATGATGGGTGATGCAAAGTGTTGCACTCTTGAAATTAGTGAAATAAATGAAGAATTGCCTAGGAGGTCAAAAAGAATCAAAAAATGAAAATTTATGCTCAAACACTAACAAAGGAGATAAAGTAAGTCATTGGAGGAAACAAGAGGTAGGGGTCAATATACAGCCTCCAGGGACCGAAATTTGGCATTTTTCACAAAATGTTTCTTATTGGAAAGAGTTAATAGGTGGTGGTTAAATAGAGCGAGAGCCTCCCTAGGCCAAAATGAGCTCATTCTCTCTATCGAAGTGACTACTCCTCCAGAAGAAGGTGGTAAATTTCAATTTTTGCACTAGAGGCAAGAAACACCAAGTGGGCCACTTTACTTCAACGTTGATTTTTTACCAAAGAGGATCACTACACTCTGTGCTCTAGGTGAGCAAAGAAAGCTCAAAAATTATTTGGATGTTGTTTTAAAACATGCAGAACATGTCCAAGAATCTCAGGTTACACCTCATGAGTTAGTGGTACCTAAGGAGATTCTCTTTGTAGAAATCTTATTAGAATGGACCATGGAGCCAATCCCAAAGCATGAGTTATGTTATACTTTATGGAATATTGGAATGTTAAATGGATTTTAATGCCTTGATGGTTTTAATGTGTTTCGTGTTTTGATTTAACAGGTGAAGATATCCATGAGGATGTGAATGCACATGGACTTATTCAAATATTTTTGGAGGTATTTAGAAGAATATTTTTAGAAGACATTATTTTTAGTTATTTTTGTAAATAAAATAAAAGAACATTACTTTAAACGTGGCCCTCGTGTATCTTCTATTTAGGACATAATATGAATTACCTATAAATACAATTGCTCTGATAGATTCGTCTATCAGAGTATGTGGGAGGAGATTGTACCCAATTTGGTGTCATATCTTGTCTCTTTCTATTCTTTGAGTACTTTTGTGTGATTTTGTTTCTGTACTATCCTCTGTGTTCGTGCGTCTGTGGGATCAAAAGGGCAACAGTGGTATCAAAGCATCCAGGATGTCTCGTCATTTTTTTTAGCTATATGAGAGTTTTCAGACAACATCTCCATCATCGCGTGTCGTCACCAGTCGTCGTCTGTTGCTTCAACCAAAAACCTTCATTTAAATTTGGTGAGTAGTGAATGGAGCTCCATGGTTCACCAGTCGCGTGTCGTCATCAGTCGTCGTCTGTTGCTTCAACCAAAAACCTTCATTTAAATTTGGTGAGTAGTGAATGGAACTCCATGGTTCACCATCAATTACAACTATATCTATCGGTGCCTTAGCATTAGAATATAGTTGCCTATTGAATGATGTATCAAGCCCCTGTTGTAGAATCGATGCGCATCAGATTTTATAGCCCAAACAATGCAATTTTTAGAGTTCTTTTTGGTAACAAAAGGCTGATTCTCATAAAAAAGATTGGTACTAGAAACCACCAGTTTCTACGATTCGATGGCCGAAAGGATGGGCCTTTAGTCCTTTCCTGGCTTTCACAGTTTGATGATTTTTATACTGACGAGTTGTATGCTGAAAGTGAAAAAGTTAAATTTGCCACTAACTATTTAGTAGGTAAAGCTCAACTCTAGTGGAATGTCCTGCGGCACAGTACGGAGCGTCCAACAACGTGGAAGGCTTTCCAAGAGAAAATGAGGGATTCTTTTCTTCCTCCTCAATACCATTTGTATGTTCGACGTGCATGGACGACCCTTACATGGAAGGAGGGTGATACGGTTACTACTTATACTGAGCAGTTCTGGCAATTTACTACTTGTTCGAATGCTTGAAGAAGTACCGGAGGATATCTTGCAACAGAAATATGAAGATGGTTTGGAGGTGGGAATCCAAGCTAAGCTTCACACCCTACGGCCTACAACCCTCAACGAGGCTATATCTTTTGCTTATGATGCAGAAAAAGAGTTCCAGTCCATAACCAAGTCACTCCGACTACAACAACCACGTGAACGACCATTTTCCGTTAAACCTACATTTCCTATGAAGCATACTTTTAATGCCCCATCTTACCCTAGTTTTCCTCGTCCTCCACAATCCAATTACTCAACTCAACCTGTTGCTTCATCTCTCCAACCAACCAAACCACCTACCCTTCAAACTTCAGTGGTGGATGCCCAACAGAAGCGACCACGACTCAGTTGTTGGAATTGTGGTAAACCTGGACATACAAAAATAAGATGTAGATTGCGACCCCTTCACATGAAACCAGCTACAGCTCAATCGCATAACATGGAGGTCCATAATCAAGAAATTCCTCCTGTTTGAACAGAGGAATCATTGGAGAAGGACTTAAGTACCTTGGGTAATGATATCTCTCTTCACTCCCTCCTTTGCATGCAGGGTACAATAAATAATAAACTAGTTAAAATTCTACATGATGATGGTAGTTCACATGACTTCATTTCACATTTATTAGTGCAAGAACTTAAATTACAAATGTTTCCTTCCTTGTATAAAGTGAAAGCTGCATTTCAAGGTAGTTGTTATAATGTAACACGAGAAGTGCAAGATGTTACGATTAGCATAGGCCCATATGTTGATTAACGAACATTTTTAATTGCACCTTTGCAATCTGACGATGTTATACTAGGTATGCCTTTTCCTCACCATTATAACCCACGTATTGACTACCATACACATACTTTTAACTTTGAATTCAAAGGTCAAGTCATTAGTTTGTCTGCACGGCATGATTTTCAGTCGTTTCCACTAATTAGTCACACTCAAGTAAAACGTGCATTTAGGAAAGGATTCAACTCATGCATTTCTTATGTCAATGTCATCAATGATTATACTCATACACTTCCTGATGCATATAAATCTTTCATGACTACTTATAAGGATTGTTTTATGTTTGAGTATCCCTCTGAACTACCACCATCTCGAGGATCCTTTGACCATAGCATAGATTTAGTCCCTGGTAGTTCTCCTCCTCATAAAGCACCTTATAGACATGGCCCACTACATCAAAAGGAAATAGAAAACCAAGTAAAAGACTTGCTACAAAAAGGACTTATAAGGCCTAGTTCTTCCCCATTTGGAGCACTAGTTCTCTTGATAGAGAAGAAGAATAAAACTTATCGAATGTGCATTGATTATATAGCCCTTAACAAGATCACAATAAAGAATAGATATCCTATTCCTCGAATATATGATGTCTTAGATAAGTTACGAGGAGCTCATGTCTTTAGTAAAATTGATCTTAAATCAAGTTACCATCAGATTCGTATGACACAAAGTAATATTTTTAAGACTGCATTTAGAACTCAAACTGCCCATTATGAATTCATGGTAATGCCCTTTGGACTTACTAATGTCCCTGCGACATTTGCACGAATGATGAACAATATTTTTCTTGATTACCAAGTTTTTGTTCTTGTATTCTTTGATGATATACTTGTTTACAGTAAGAATGATAGTGAACATGAAAAGCATCTTGAAACAGTTTTTCATTTGTTACGAGAGAACACACTTTATGCTAATCCTAAAAAGAGTTATTTCTTTCAACATAAGCTAGAATATTTAGGACATATTATTTCAGGTGAAGCTGTGCATGTGGATCCGAAAAAGATTAGAGTTATCGTAGAATGGCCTACACCACAATCAGTCAATGATGTTCGTTCTTTTCTTGGGTGGCTAGTTTCTATAGGAAGTTCGTTCGAAATTTTTCTTATTTAGCATTGCCTCTTACCTTGTTGTTGAAAAAGAAAATAAAATTTGCATGGGGACTTACCCAACAACAGTCCTTTGAAAAACTTAAACATGCACTTTCACATGCACGTGTTTTACAGTTACCTGATTTTTCACAACCTTTTCATGTCGTAACTAATGCTAGTGGCAGGAATAGGTGTTGTTTTAATGCAAAATGACCATCCTATCGCATTTGAGAGTAGAAAGCTTAAGCCCTTAGAACAGAATCATAGTACGTATGATAAAGAATTGTTAGCAGTTGTGCATGCTTTGCGAATTTGGAAACACTATCTTATGGGCTCTGAGGTCTTAATCAAAACCAATCAAGAGGCTATTAAGCATTTATTAAATCAGCCCTTAATTTTAGATAGGCATCTTAAATGGGCATCATTCATTCAAAATTTCCAACCCATGATACAATATTAGCCTGGTAAAGCTAATGTTGTAGCGGATGCTCTTAGCCATTTTCCTTCGCATTCGGTTGTTTTGAATAATATTTCTGCCATCCAAATTCATTCTTTTCAAGAAATGATTTCCACTTATGCATCTGATTTGTATTTTTCACGTGCATGGCATGATTTCCACAATGGTGCATCTTTATCTGATGAACATTATACATTTCATAATGGTTTTCTCTATTTTCAACATAGATTGTGCATAACCCAAGCTTTTAAAGATTTTGTCATTAAAGAAAAATGCATGAACCATCTTACATGGGACATAGAGGCATACAAAGCACCATTTCTCCTTGCAAAGATTTCTTCTTTTGGCCACACATGGAAAAAGATATTGCACATTATGTTTCTCAATGCATTGTATGTCAACGTGTCAAACTTCATCATGGTAAACCAATTGGATTATTAATGCCACTTCCCATTCCAAATGAACCATGGGAACAAATCTCTATGGATTTTATCACAGGTCTTCCCATCACTTCATCACATAATGATATGATTTGGACAATAGTTGATAGGTTTAGTAAATATGCATATTTCGTTCCATGTAGAAAAACTTTGACTGCACCTCAAGCTACAAAATTATTCATTAAATGCATTTTCCCACATCATGGATTTCCTAAAGTAATGTTATCTGATCGTGATGTCAGATTTTGTAATCATTTTTGGGTAGCCTTATTTCAACATTTTGGTTCTAAAATAGATTTGAGTTCTGCATTTCATCCTGAAAGTAATGGACAAAGTGAGGCTACAAACAGTACTATTCTTGATTTATTGCGTTGTTGTTCATCAGATAATCCTAGTAACTGAGATGAAAAGTTGCCATTGCTTCAATTTGCTTACAATAACACTGCACACACCACTAATGCTCGTGCACCTTTTGAAATTGTTTTTGGTAAAAAGCTTCCCACTGCCATGTCCCTCACCCAAACTAACATTCCGATGGATGATTCTATTGCTCATGATCACGTTTCTGTACTTCATGATGTTCAGGAGCACATTAGGAAAAGTCAAGAGCGCGCTATACATGTAATATGAGTACTAAACGATTAGCCAAAGAATTCAAGGAAAATGATTTTGTATGGTTGCGTATCATTAAAAGACGTCTCAAAAATATTTTGCAGTATCCTAAAATTAAACTTGCACCACGCTATTATGGATCGTTTCGCATTATAGAAAAAATTAATGATAATTCATTTAGATTAGATATTCCATCTCATTGGACTATTCATAACTCTTTTCATATTAGTTTACTTAAACCATTTAAAGGAACTTTACCACTCACTCCACTGCTTGATGATCCCCCTTTAATTAAAGAACAATCTGAAATCTTAGTTCCTGAGAAAATCATTGATCATGATGTCACTACTACACGCACAGGTACTCAATATCATCGATATTTGGTTAAGTACAAAAATCACTCTATTGAAGAATGTCAATGGATACATAAAACACAATTAACACCTCATTATGACCACTTAATTTTTGCATATCATACACAAACACATTAATGTAACAGCTCCATGAACATTTCCATGCATGTGTATTTACATGGCACATGGCCATTTTTTTTTATTCAGTGATGAAACATGTGATTGGCCATCCATGTTTATTATTTTATCAACTGAGGTCAGTTGCTTTTTCAACTCAAGGGCATGTTATAACTTATGGAATATATTGAACAATGCATTGTTGGATTGTAACATGCAATATGTTGGCCAATGCATTGTTGCTTATGGAATATGTTGAACAATGCATTGTTGGATTGTAACATGGAATATGTTGGCCAATGCATTGTTGGATTGTAACAGTAACATGGAATATGTTGAACAATGCATTGTTATTGTTGAAATATAACATGGAATATGCTGAACAATGCATTGTAATTGTTAGAGTGTTAAATTATTTTATCAACTGAGGTCAGTTGCTTGTCAACTGAGAGGCATGTTGTATATTATTGAACAATGCATTTTTAAAGTGTTATATTATTAATGTATTAATGTGTTTTTGATGTTTTTGATATAGCAGCTGAAGGTTCGTGAGGAGCGTGCAAAGCGTGAAAGGGCGGATATCAATAATCCGAAAAATTATTATGGGTAGAAGGTTCTATTATTAGAAACAGTTAGAAAAGTAATGGTTAGAATAAGGGTCATTGTAGACCGTAGTTTATGTTATTGAAAGCAATGGCTTTCTGTAAAAGTTACCGACTTTTAGTTTCACGCTTGCTTTTCGAAGCCGCTCTCATGTAACCACTCTTTTCGACGTAATCAAAAGTTCCTATAAATACATGCACTCTGTGGATTGTCGGAACAGAGTGCATGGGGGAGATTGCACCCAATACTATGTTCTGTCTCGTCTCTTGTTGCGTCTATTTTTCTGTGTGTTTTCAGCATCCGTAATCTCTGTATGCGCGTGAGCGAGATCTTGACAACACTATCACCTTTAATGTGCTGCCACAAGAAGTTTAACTGCTCCCATGGGCCCCTCTCTATCACGCACTACAAAACTTCAACTTTATCTTTGATGAATCCAAGAGACCAGTCATATGTGCCAATTGCTTCGTGCATTTCTCTTTATGTACAAGAGCTATTGAGCCTTACTGTACATTCTTTCTTTTTCCTTTGCTCTACAATATGAAGCTCCTTTGAATTGACCAACGAAGAACTTCTCAAGTTTTCATGTCTTATCTTCTTGGCTACTTATTGATGTTTGTCCTGCTCCTAAAGCTAAGCTGATTGCCTTAAAAGAGTTTTATTCCTTATTACGCAACATGATTCCAAACGAACCAAAAGTTACATTTCCTTTTGTATTTTGTGCCTATTAATTCTTGTCGATTCCCTCATGAATGGAAGAAAGGAACATTAAATTTACGTACGGTTCACCTTTCTATTTAGTCCGCTTTTTCACTTCTGAGGAGATGATTTGCTATATCTCAAACCTTACGAACAAATGCTATTGCTGTTTTTCAAAGGTTGACTCCCTATTACTAGTGTAGTTACCCTTGTGCTCTTGCGTTTTTGTCATCTCTTATTAAATTAGGGAGAGGATCTCTCTGACATTGTGTTGTCCATTTGTCCTTATAAGAAGCATATTGCTGATTTAAAAGCTCATTTGTATGCCTCTTTTGAGATGTCAGATTTGGAGCATTTGCATCATTATTTGGGCATTCAGTCTATACAACTTGATTGCAAAATAGCTTAGTGTCAAATGAAATATATTGACACATTGCAATGTTTGGCCTTTGAGACTACAAATCTTTTGCCATTCATACTGAAAGAGTTTTATGGTTGAGTCTTCATGATGCTAGAGATGCATTTGATGTTATTCTCTATCAGCACGTTGTTGGATGCTTAATTTACTTATGCATAACTTAACCTTATATTCAGTTTGATGTATATCAGATGAGCATGTTTATGCATTGCCTAGGTGTCAAGCATTGGCACGCGGTTAATCACATCTTTCATTACTTGAGTGGTACCCGACTACTTGGATTTGTTTCTCCCAAGGGGGGATCACTACCACCATATTAACATGCTTTTTTTTTTACTCTCACTAAACTAGTTCCTAAGACACTCATGTATACGCTAGTGGTTTTTTCTTCATGCATTGTAGCTCATGCATATCTTGGTTGAACAAGAGGCAACCTATCGTGGACACTCCTAGTTGTGAGGATGATTATAAGGTAGCTTTCATAATGACTTTTGATTGTGTGTGGCTTAGATGTCTTTTGGTTGATTAAGGTGTTGATCAGTCTTCTTCCACCACCATCTTCACTAAAAGTCGGAGTGCATTGGGAGTTGTGAGGAACCCTATGTTCCATGCTCGCACAAAGCACATTCAGGTGCATTATCATCATGTTAGTGAGAGGTTCTTTGCTGGGGAGGTTAGTTTGGCATATGTGCCCACAAAAGATAACATTGTAGATCTTTTCACAAAGGCTCTATCTCAGGAGAAGTTTGAAGCTTTTTGCAAAGCTTTGGGCTTACTTACTTTTGTCGATTGATCTCTTTTCACATAGCTTGACACTTACTTATACATGAGTGACATCTCCTTGTTCACAACATCACTCCCACGGGAGATTAGTTGATATATTTCGGCAGTGATGTGTGTGAACACACTAGAATAGTGGATGCACTTTTTCCATCTTTAGGAGGTTTGTTTCCCCCGGCTTGTATATACACCAATAAACCTAAGGGCTCACTTATCTTTGTATATTCACTTGCTAATAAAATTAGTATTGTGTGTTGTTTTCCAAGCTTCTTCCCTTTCCTTTTGTTGTTTGCGTGCTTTCACAAACCTCAAAATCCTATATATATATATATATATGCGTGTGCGTAAGAACATGATGGCTGTGTCAATAATCAATAAGAAAAGTCTATGCGTTTTTGAGCAACATCAATTAGAATTTATCCTATGCGAATTTTTAATCTTATAGGATAAACTCTAATTTGATGTTGCTAAAAAACGCATAGAATTATCTTATTCATTTGACACAGCCATCATATTCTTACATTAGCCGTGTGTGTGTACATACATACACACACACATACATACATACATATATATATATATATATATATATATATATATATATATATATATATATATATATATATATATATATATATGTATATATATATATATATACATACACGGCTAATGTCTATGCGTTTTTGAGCGACAACAATTAGAATTTATCCTATGAGATCAAAAAGAATTATTATACTCACTAAAGAATCACAATTCGTTACAATATTGCTTCTCTTCAATGATGCTTTGAAATGACATGCTCTTTTCAATGATACAATGAATTTGCTAGGATCGGATGGAAGGTCGAATCATGGTTGGAGAAGACCACCCCGATACTCAATCAGCACTATAGAGAAGACTTCCCTTATAGATACTCAACTAAATTGCATCAAGATTCCAAAAGTAAAACAAGAGGCGCTAAAAATGCCGCATATAATGCATGTAGTTGATGGATAGCATGGACAGTCCATACATGGTCAGATTTGTACATACAGATTAGAACATACACACAGACACACACGCGCGCGCGCGCACACACACACACACACACATATATATATATATATATATATATATATATATATATATATATATATATATATATATATATATATATATAAAACGATGATTTTTATGCGATTAATTTTCGCCGAGATATGGTAGACCAAGCAGCTAACACCCAGAATGTCGTAGCTCTTTACGGAAATAGAAGAACTTTTCTATTATTGAATGCGGAAAAACAAACCGCACCCAATACAAGGATATAAACACACTAGAGTAAAAGATGTGAATCTAAAAACTATATATATATGTATATATATATATATATATATATATATATATATATATATATATATATATATATATATATATATATAAACATGCACCAAATGTGAGGTTAAGATGGGAAGATGGAGGATTTCAAGATCTTTGAATGAATACATTAGAGAAAAACGTAGAACGAATTTTCTAAGAAGTCTATGAACATCCTATTCATAGCGCAATATCCTCATTAACATTGCAAAACTTATTGAGACGCACTTTGTACAAGGAAGGCCAACAGTTTCACATCAAAAGATACGTCTGTAAAACAAATGACATTCATGAAGAAACATTTACATATTTCACAAAAAAGGGACTCACTCATATATTGGAGGAAGTTAGTTTAGAGCTAAGAAAGGTGGAAAAACTGTGGAGGAAATTTTCATAGGGAAAGAACAAGAGGTTGAAAATTTAAGAGAAGTACAAAATCTGATACTAACCAACAATGAGCTTAGAATATATGTACAATTTTTACCTCAATCACAAAACCTTTGCACCAAGGAAGTTATATTAAATATTGCGTGATGTATGCCATTGAATGGGACCAAACAATGTGGTAGATACCTCCCCTAACAACGTTATGTGAACATTCAAGATTCGTCCTTCCTTTGCCTTTGAAGAAAAACTTCCAATACGAAGTTGAAGGATGGCACTTCTTCCCTTCTTCTATATGCTTCTTGCTTCCTACAAATGTTCCATACTTGCTTCAATCTTCCTCGTCTCTTTCTTTCCAAAAATATATGAGGCACTTAGGGTTGACACGTACTCTTAGATGGGTACACATGCTCTTCGATGGGCACACATGCTCTCACATATGCTTCTAAGAACCTCCATTACTTCTACAAATGGAAAATCATGTCTATTAATTTAATAGTTTTAAGAAAAGAGAGCACTATATTTTTGTTTTGGCTATTATATATTCCTGCAGACCGGCTTAGATAACTCCATTTGTAGAGCTTGGAAATGCACAGGCTATGATTCTGGACATAGGTGTCATAATATCCCATATGCACCATAGCTGGATAAACTCTCAATTTCTATTCTTTTATGGAGGAGGAAGAGTGATATCTTCCTTTCCCCATAGATGGGTACCTAAAGTTTTCGTTTCCCAAGATTATAACAAGGATTTGATAACTAATGTTGTGGTTCTCACCACAAGAAATACTAAGAAATCATCTAGCTCGCTAGCCTAAGGGACTATTCTCAAGAATATAACAAAACCCACAAAGAGTGAGAGACACATCTATCCACCCAACAAAGTGTCTCTCCAAGTGCCCCTCAATGTGGACACTTCCAAGTGTCTCTCCAAGGGCCCCTCAATGTGGACACTCTCTAAAGGTCCAAGCACATGGTATCCCATGGATACCTAATAAAATGATTCTTGTCCTGTCACACACACCACAAGGTGGCATTAGGAGAAGCTTCTCCGAAGATTAAGTTTTCAAGCCTTATGATAATTAATTCTAAGATTCAAACCTTACTAATGGTAGCTCCAATAATTCAACTACCTCACGGCTTCAAAGAATAGACTTGGAGACACTTTCCAAAGGGTCATTCAATAAAATCCAAGGGTTCTCCAAAAGACTTTGGACCCTCAAAACCCATGTTTTTTTTTTCATTTGGACATACAGTTATACAACACAAATGCACAACCACAAGGATTGATTAAGTCACGAACTCATAAGGGTTGTGCCAACAGTCCAATGGAAAGCCATCCACCAACACATTGATTATTTTGTAAAGATAAGAGTCATGAAGTGAGTCTAGATAGGAGGAAGAAGATTAGGTGCAGGGGCATACTCAATTCTGGATGTGCAAAGCTTCTCAACATGAAGATGCATGAAGTGGAAGAAATGAGACCCAAAGGTACGAAGAAGTTTAATTTTGATAAACCTATGGAAGGTCTGGCCTACATGCCCATAGCATTTCAAACCATAGGATTGGACATATATTCTAGCTATTTTGAGTGCGGTACACAATGAAGAGACCTTCGTAGCTTGTCAAGATGAAGATGGGTATGAGTATTTCAAGGTAGAGTTATTGAATGATGGAGAGGAATTCATAGGCCCTTGACTTCCAAAAGCATGTCTATGTGATGATATCAAGCAAGAGAAAGAAGTAGTGAAGAGAAAATGGGAATTCAAAACTAGAATAAAAGGCACAAGGATCTTACATACATAACATCTACTCATTACAACTATGAAATTGATAACCTAACCAAAGTGTCTATCCATGTGTGTGCCAAGGTAAAATCCTTGGGTAGATCATCTCCACACATGGTACTGATGAAGAAAAAATCAAGGTGATTGCAAGCTTACGAAGACCAAAGAAGCTAAAAAGGTCCAAGTAATCATGTGCCACTATGGCTACTACTCGCACTTCATTCACATGTATCTTGTCATTGCCAAACCTTTTTATGCTCCAATAAATAACTCTAAATGGACAGAAGATTGTGAGAAATACTTACAAGAATTAAAGAAGATATTGATATCAAAACTGATCCACATTCACTAGGATTCTTGTAGGATCATGGATGTACTATTCAACAAGCGAGTGATGATGAAAAACTAGATTTCATAGTACCATATGCTACTTGACAATCAAAGAACTGAGAGTGATTGCACCATGAAAAAAAGGGAAGGCTTGGGAATGGTCTGCCTAGTAAAAAAATTTAGACACTACTTAATTTCTAAAAAATTTGGATAATTTGTAGACCACAAAGAACTCGTGTACTTGGTAAAAAATCCATGTGCTATGGGGAAAATTAGTTTTTGTGATGGAATGTGAATTTGAAGTCATAATAAAGAAAGGTAACCTCCACATAAAGAACAATATGGATGTTAATGTTTACTATACTATAGTGTCCAACTATGCAGATGGACATCGACATAACTTAGGGCAAGAGAATTGATGTGTGTAAAAAGAGCTAAATATCCATTTAGAAAGGATGAAAATCTTACAAGACCTATGATGCAAGGATAGTCCCTTGTGAAATGGTGCATTGACTTTATCAGTTTGCTACATCGCATTGCAAAAGGATACCATACCTAATTGAATAATTGACTAAGTGGATTGAATCCAAAACCACAACCAAGAATGATGCTCGTACAACTACCAAATTTATAATGGAGCATATCTTCACCTTATTTGGGATTCCTATTGAAATAATTAGTGATAAAGGGATGCATTTAATCACTGAAGTCATTGAGAGTCTTGTAGTTGAGTTGCTTATCACACAAACAAAATTTTCACCTTATCACCTACAATCCAATGTGCAATTGGAGCTTTCAAATAAAGTCTTTTTGTATGGAACTCATGAGATTGGCAAACAATGGAAGCCCAAACTTGGATAAATAGTTGAATCACACAATTTGCGCTTAAAACATCACCAAGACATCTTTTGGTGCAAGCCCACTTAACAAAGTGTATGCTAACCCATAAGCTTTCACACCATCCCAACTTATCACCACGAAACCCATTGCTTTTGAAGTGGACACCACACCCATTTCATCCGCACCAACCTTTTTTGCATCTACTTCAATCTAGATAGACCAATCCATGATTTCTTTGGCTTATTCTCTCAATAAATTAGATCATACATCACTCACAACCAGAATATGCACCACTACACCATCAAGCACCCACTACTATACAACACTATATCATATCATACACACACAATTCAATCAAATGAAAACCATTTATTTACTTTTCATGACCATCTTCTTGTCTATCCATTTCATCCTCATCCTTCTTTGAGCCTCAAATTCAAACCTCATCATTTTTGTTCCCATCCTCACACATATGAACATACATCCTGTCTCATATCTTTCATCCATTTTGTTTATTATAATCAGCATGTAACTTAAATGAGCTTCAAGTGACATCTTCTCATTAAGCATCCATTCCATCTTCATCTCATCTAGTCATTACATCTACTCGATCAAAGATATACATGTCTTATTGTTATATTAATCACATACTAGGAGACAAGCAAAATTATAAGTAGTAGTCGGGCATAAAAAATAAAGACTAAAAGATCAAATGCTCATAGCAATAGTATAACTATTTGAAGGGACAAAACCAAAAAAATAGAACAAAATAAGAAGCTAAAACCATAGTACACACAGCCCAATTATATCAATCACATATTAGAGTAGAAGTAAAAGCATACGTATCAATCGGCCACAATGAATAAAAACTAAACGATCAAATTTGTAATAAAGTAAGTTTATGATCTAAGGGTCTAACTGGTTTAGACAAGTCTAAAATTGGAAACCATTTGGTTATGCCTGTATATCGCAAAAGATCTCAAGACTAGACTTAAGCATAAGTTCATGTGGTCTCTTAAACAACTAATGCACTTAGCCTAGTGGTTAAGTCTTGAGGTTGTGAGGAAGGAGGTCTTGAGTTCAACCTGCATGGGGAGCATGGGGAGAGAGTTTTCCCCAAAGAGCCTTCTAATGCAACTTAATGTGAATTAACCTGAGTTCAAGGAGACTTAATGCAAGTGGCAAGTATACCAACCACTCTCGTGGAACATACTAAACCAGCCATCAAGATCACTTGAGCCACTAGTAGAATCTAGTGGAAGAGATTTAAGGAATGGTGCAGATTGCACATACACTTGTGGACTCTAGTTACATTTGTGGTCCTCATTTGTTCAATCAGTTTTATAAAGAGGCATAAGGTTGGGAGGAGATTCATCTCTCTAGCACGTGGTGTTTGTAATTTTTTATTCTCTTGCATTGGTATGAGAGCTCTAGGCAAGCTTCCATGGAGACCTTGCTCTCATCATCAACTTCCTCAAGGCTCCATGGTGATCTTAATGGCCTCCTCACCTTCTCAAGCTTCCATGGAGAGCTTAGATATTGATCCCTCTTGTCTAGAGAGATGTATATGAGGACTTTGGCCACTACACATAACTAAGCACTCACACACATCTGAATAAATTCTTCCTCATCCTAAATGGCTACTTGTATCTCTCTTGATATTAGTCTTTTCTTCCGAGGGGATTAGAAAAATGGAAACATTTCAGTGTTCACGTGCTATAGAATAGCAATTTTGAACTTGCATCAATCCAAGTATAGAGCACTATTGTAACCAACATGCCTGATGGCTCTTCATAACTTAAAACTAGTTTGCTACCTTGATCTTATATTGTAGAGAAGGATTCAGAATTTTTTAGCATGGGAATTGAACCCGCACCTCTACTCTTAAATGCGGGAGCGTATCCATGTTGCCAAGACATAGTTGTATTCCATGAAACGTCACATATAGTTAGTGATTAATTCTATGTGTCTCAACCAAAAGATACCTAATTGTGCTCTCTCATTATGAAGCAAATTTAGAGCCTAGATGGATACAAACTTCACACTTCAATGTTGAGTTCATCCACAAAAACCATCCTACCAATTGTTAACATCTTTTCTAGATCCTTTCTTGGAAAATTTTACGAGCAAAAGGTTTTGCTAAAGATGGAGATTAGCAGGATTTGGAACCTGGACTCTTCTTCTTTGATCCTCCATTGGGAGGAAACGAAAGAAGTTGTGTTTTGTATCAAATTCCAATGAGGTGAACTTTTCACATCACATGTGGAGCATGAGGCAAAGGAAATTGAAAGTACTTGTGAAGGATGGAAAATGGCTCTTCTCATGGAACTATGGAAGGATGAAGCTTGAGTCACAACTAAGTATTTTCCAAGTTAATGATTGATTTCAATAAATGTTTTTGCTCTTTTCTTTCATGTAGAGTGCTTTTTGTTATCATTGAAGCATGATAGCAATCTTCATTTTTGATAATATTAATGCAAACTAATGAAAGTTATATGGTGGAGCATAGAAATATTGGAAACACTTATCAACCACATGCATGCATCTATGAATCATTGCATGGAAATGATGTGCATTTCTCATTCTAAAAGAATAATTTATGCACAACATAAACTTTCTTCTTACTTGAAAAAGATATTGGATGCATTCATGTCTATGCACATGCATGATTATATCTTTTTAAAATGAACCACGTAGTATGCTTGTGCATGGATGCATGACATGCATGAAAAGAAATCTCAAGAAATGCTTGAAGTAATTTTGGTGCATGAAGAGAAAAATATGCCGATACATGCATGCACTCATATCAATTTGCATGCACGCACATGCATTTGCATATGACATTGCATGATTTTTTGTTAAGTAGATGAATGCATAATTTGAAAGATGTTCGTAAGCTATCACTTCTAGGAAATTAGAATCCCGATGATTCTTCAATGATAAAGAAGATAATGAAATGTTCATAGTAAAATTATTATTCATTGGTTCAATCATCAAAAGATGTTTGTACTTTAAACTATGCAATCAAAGTGGATTGCAAATTATGTTTAAATCACTCTAGTAACATCAAACAATTGAACAATAGTAATAATTGTTTTCAAACTCAAGAAAAGGAAAACTTGTCTTAAGGTGATCCTTTTGTTTGATACTCAAGACATGAACACCATTCCAACAATAAAACTTTGAGAATCTTATCCAAAACGCAAGAATTTCTAGGATCATTCTAGTAATGAAAAAGATTCCAAGATGAATCATTTACTCAGGTTATCTGATTTCTTATGTGGAATCTCAATTATATATTCTCCCTTTGGGTGAGAATGGAATTTTGTATGTAAGTTTGATGTCAAGTAGTTTCGAGGAAGTCCGAAACCACTAGTAGTGGTACTTAAGTCAAATGATTTGTACAACCTAAAGGTGTATCAATATTGATGAGATTCTTATCTTTGGAATCTAAAAGGCATTACCATATGCTCGGACTTGCGTTGAGGATAAGATCTCTAAAAATCCTACAAGTAAGCCAAAAAGCTTTCGAGAAGTTTGAGAGATCTTAACGATAAAGATCAAGTATTTGTTTCTATTGCATGATCAACGAGACTTGATCAAACTTGTTAAGGATTATCCAAGAAATTGTGATTGGAACTACTTCAACGTTTGCCCAAGTATTGGAAATCAAACTCCTTTTGGGAATTTTTTTCACTCATATACCATTTATCCAATGGAAAGTGTGAAAAAGAGTAAGATGTTTCAAGTCTCAAAAGAGTGAAATATTCCAAGTATTTAGCCTACAATTGTGATGATAATAATTAAGTTTGTGGAAGAAATCTCTCTATTGCCTAAGTCTAAGTATTTATCCTACATGAGCAGATGCTTAGACTTAGGCAAAAAAAGGTTTTCAAGTTTCCAAAAAAGAAGCATGAGATCATGAAATGATCATGTGAAAGAATCAAAACCTAGGAAGTCTAGTACGAGGTAATGCTTGAAACTTCAAAATTCCTCTAAAGAACTAAAGTGAGAAGTTACTATATAAAGATATGTTTAGAGTTTAGGATAAGTATCACTCACACGTCAATGTGAATATAAAATAGGGTGGTATGAAACACTAGATTTTATACTCAGATTGATGTAGGAAAGATGGTATGGGACATCAGACCATGAGATGATAATTATCTTTTAGTCCTAGAATGAATCTTGAAGCTAGATTTGACCGTCAAGGGAATTGATGGTCAAAGGAGAAGTTTAAATTCAAGGAGGACAAAAGTATGATCTCAAGATACTTCGAGATCAAATAAGTAAAAGATATGAATTGAGTAACTTTCAAGATCTTCTTTTTTCAAATAAGGCAACGATTTGTTCTTTTTTGAATTATGGAATACTTCAAGATAAGGTGTTGTTGATTTAACAATATTTGATATATTTTTGAAGTAGTAGGACTTTAATAATGAAATGATCCTTTCAAATAAAGAAAATTTTGACTAATTCAAGCACCAGGTTCCTAGTATAACTCGATAAATTTAATCCCTTTGACTCCAAGAACTGCACAAGATTTGCATTCCTAGTAGCACTCATAAATTCAAAGACTGAATATAGACATGAATTTAGTCTCAAATGAAGCATTATTTGACTAAAAACGTCATCAATAGAACCTCAGTGGGTTGACACACTAACATTAGATACCACACTAATATCTTGAAGTTGGCTGATGTTTCCGATTTACTCTATGATTCTTTTTGAGAATCTAGTTTCTTTTCTCTTAAGGATAGATACAATACTTCAATACCTTGTTGAAATTAATCTTTGAGTTGTTGGAGTTTGAGGTCTATAGAAGCACGCAAACAGCACAAGGAAGAAGAAGAAGCTTGGAGCACAACACACAATACTAAATGTATTACCACTCGAATGTACAAAGATAAGTAACCCATTAGGGTCATAGGGGTTATACAAGCCAACGTCCTAAGAAAGGAAAAAAGTGCCCAGATGGTCCTAGTGTGTTCACACACATCACTACCTAAGTATATCAACAAATCCCTTATGGGATTGATGTGGTGAACAAGGAGATGGCACTCATGTATAAGGAAGTGCCAAGCTATGTGGAATCAATCCACAAAGGAACTAAGCCCAAAGCTTTGTGGAAAAGCATCACACTTCATCCTAGGCAGAGCCTTCCTGAAAAGGTCTACAATGTTCACCTATGTGGGCACATATGCCAAGCTGATCTCTCTAGCAGAGAACCTCTCCTTGATATAATGATAATGCACCTCAATGTGCTTAGTGCGAGCATGGAACATAGGGTTTCTTGCAATTGCCAATGCACTTTGACTATCAGTGAAGATGATGGTGGTAGAAGAGTGACCAACACCCAAATCAACCATAAGGTGTTTGAGTCACACACACTCAATCGTTATTGTGAAGGCTTCCCTATACTCAGCCTCACAATTGGAAGTGGCCGTAGTAGGCTACGTCTAGCTCAACCAAGATATACATGAGTTACCAAGCATGAAGCAAAAGCCACTGGTGGACACACGAGTGCCATAGCAACTAGCCCAATCAAAGTCAAATAAGCATGTAAATCTTGCGGTAATGATCCTCCCGTTGGATAAAACAATACAACTAGCTGGGTACTAGTCAAGTAGTGAAAGATGGGCTTAATTGTTTACGAATGCTTGAAACCTAGGGAATGCATAAGCTTGCTCATCTGTGAGATAGAAAATTGAATATCTAGTTGAGTAATGCATAAGTAAATCAAGCATCCAAAGACCTGCTAATAGAGAACAACATCAAATGCATCTCCAGCATCATGAAGACTCAATCGTAAACATGTCTCCATAGGAGTGGCAATAGCTTTCTAGTCTTCAAGGCCAAAATGTTGCAATAATGTGTCAATATATTTCGTTTGACACAAAGCTATTCGAGCATCAAATTGCATAAATTGAATGCCCAAGTAATGATGTAAATGCCCCAAATTTGACATCTCAAGTGCATGGAGATCAACCTTAAATTCAGTAATATGCTTCTCATGGGGACCAATGAGTAGCATGTCATTAACACACACAACAATGATCAAAAGCACATCATAAGCACGCTTAACATATAAGGTGCTCTTTGTTGGATTGTTCTCAAAACCATGTGCAATCACGTAGGCATGTATTTTTCCATACCAAGCACGTGGTGCTTGTTTCAACCCATGTAATGCCTTTTTCAACTTGCACACCTGGTTTTCATGCCCTTTCTACACAAAACGATGCGGCTGAAAAATATACACTTCTTCATGCAAGTCACCATTAAAAAATGGAGTTTAATGTCCAAATGATGTACATTCCAAGCATGATGAGATGCAAGTACACAGATCCTATGAACAGTAGTCATTTGACATGTAAGCGCAAAGGTCTCATCAAAATCAATGCCTCTTTCCTATGCGTAACCCTTTGCAACAAGCCTAGCCGTGTATGTGTCAACTATCAAATGAGGATTACATTCAGTTTTTATACCCACTTGGTGCCAATGACCTTCTTGCTCGGAGGGAAGTCACATAAAGACAAGGTACCATCTTTCACAATAGCATCATATTCTGATTGCATAGCAACCATCCAATTTTTAGAAATTTGTGCTTCATCAAAAGAAATAGACTCATTCTCATCAGAGAGACTAGAGGTAGCCATAACATAGCAATCTTATGCAAAAGAAGCATTATGAGAGCGTGAACAAGTACAACATGATAGAGGTGCATCTAATTTTTTGTCATGCAAAGTCTACACGAGCCATTTTGGCATAGTTTCTGCCTCCTCAATATCAGATCTCTCATCAACAAGTGCATCATGTAGATCTGGATCAAAAATGGAATGATTTGCATCATCACATGAAACCTGTAAAGGTTGAGGAGTTGCCTCATTAGGACCAACACTAGATTATCCACCTATAAAAAGAGGCAGCAAAGTGTCATACATGTCTTTGGAGCTAACTAATGTCTCCTTAGTACATGAAAGTAATGGTTGAATAGAATCTTCCACAAAAACAACATCAGCTGACCAAAATTCGTTTAGTCTGTAGATGATACAAATGATAGCCTTTGCTTTCAGAACTATACCCAACAAAAATACAATTCACTACTTTATCATCCAATTTCTTGCATTGTTGTTCAGGCACTAATGCATATGCTAAACAACCAAGAACACACAGATGACCAATAGATGGCTTGTGACCATGTGAACCCTTGTATGGAGTGATAGACTACAATGCTTTAGTGGGACATCTATTAAGTACATATGTTGCACACATAACAACCTCAAGCTAGAAACTATGTGCTAAATCCTAACTCTTGACAATACACCTTGCCATCTCCATGAGTGACATTTCTTTCATTCAACAACTCCATTCCATTGAGGTTTATATGGCATGGTACACTGCTATTTTATCCCACGTTCAGCTAGAAATGCATTAAAATCACATGACATATTTTCCCCACCCTTTGATTAGAATGGAGGGTGCCCATTTTACATGCTAATAGATTTTTAGCCAAAACCAGAAACTATTTGAAGCACATAAAAACTTCGTACTTTTGTTTCAATGGATATTCACATGCATGCCTAGAAAAAGCATCGATGGAAGTCACAAAATAAAGATAGTTTCCAAAAGACGGTGTTTGCATAGGACCATAGACATCACTGTGAACAAACTACAATTTCTTAGTATCTCAAATAGAACCATCTTTTGGGAACAAGGAACATTGCATTTTTCTGAAAATACAGCCTTCACAAACATGTTTACTAGGTGCCTCAAGTTTGTGCAAAGGGGACACCATTTACGATTTTTGTAGGCATAACAAACTAGCAAAATTCAGATGACCAAAGCATGCATGCCAAAGATTTGCATCTGACATAGCTTGAGAATGATGTACTGCACATGCCAAATCATTCATAGATTTTTCATAGTCTATAAGTTTATACAGCCTGCGGTACAAAATGCCATAAGCAATAATCATGTCGCCATTTGATAGATCATGAATATATATCATCAACAAATTTTAGAACCAAAACAATCTTGGCTAAAGCTAAAATGGATAGCATATTCTTCTTGATCCCTTGCACAAATAAAGCATCTCAAAATGTAAAAGAACTAGCATCACCAATGGTCAAAATGATCTTACCAACTTCCATGATAGGATAAGAGGAGTTGTTGGCACATGTGATAGTATTCCCTATAGGTAGAGGCTCAAGTGAAGTGAAGAAATTGTGCTGTGAGGTAATCTGTTTGGTTGCCCCACTATCAAAGTACCAAACATCTGAGTCTATGGCAAAGATGCACTATTAGGGAGAAGATAGGTCAAAACTCCAAACACTAGTAAATGCCCATTTTTCATTCTGCACTAGATTAGCAGACTCTGTTTTCAGTGTAGAGGCCTCTACAACAACCATTCTAGGCTCTTTTTTCTTTCCTTCTTTTGTAGCCAATTATGGACAATATTTTATAACATGATCATTTGCTTTATAATACTTGCCAAAAAAAAAATCATTTTTGTTTCTTGTTTCGTCTCTGTCATCTTTCATTGATTGTGCAAAATTAGTAGATTTCTGTTTACTAGTAGACGAGCTCCATTTACCTTTGCCCTTGTGACTAGCCAGGAAAGTTTGATCTGCAACACACATAATGTACCTCTTCTGCCTAGACTAATCTTCCTACAATAGATAAGAGACTAACTCCTCAGATGTTAAGGCATTTGGATTGCCTTTCATCATCAAACAAAGAGTGGAAGCAAAATTCTGATATGAATTAGGAAGAACATTTAGAATAGTCTACACAAGTGAACTATCGGGCAAGTCTTCATCAGCAAAAATCAAATGTTCCTTCAAATCTTTGATCTTTGTCAAAAACCTATCCATGGAATATCCTTCATTCATGTGCTCACTCTCCAACTGTTCTCGGAGGTAAGGTAATATGAGCCTCATTCCTTGCATGGTATAAAGTGGTAAAGTGTATCCGAAGCATCCTTAGCTATTCTGCAAGAGTGAATGTGATGAATAATGGCACGTTTGCATGTGCCTCAATATCTCTACCATCCCAAGGAATTTGCTCTACAGTAGGTGTAGCAGAATCTGCAACACAAATAGGAATCTGTAGAATATCACCACCTTCGGCACCATCTGCATCACCTTTAGTACCTGTATTTGCAGGTATAATAGGAGATTTTTCAACACCCTACACAATATTCAATAATCCTTTTGCAACCAATACATGACGCATCATATAAGCCCATAATGGGTAGTTGGTACCTTCCAAGTTATCCTCAAGAGACAATATACGAAATACATTACTGCTTTCAGCCATGGCCACTGGCTAAAATACCTTGATGTAGAAAATTGGTTGTATCTCAAAAAATTGAATAGAACTATCCTATCGAGTTCTACTAAACATGTAGCAGACTTAGAGATGCTTATACTAGTGAACCAAAAACTATATATATATATATCTTTGGCACAAAAAGACAAAATAGCCTACACAAGCACTATGATAGTGCATTAAGAGATTGAAATGAGCTCAGATCATGATTTCCGAACCACATAGAAAAGGTGTTTTGATCTCCTAATCTCCTTGAGTATACTCACCAAATTTCATGTGATTTTGACACTAGGATCGGAGGGGTGTCCACAATGCCCTAGATGAAGCAGCAACCTGCTCTGATACCAATTGTTGGAGTTTGAGATCTACACAAGCACACAAACAACACAAGGAAGAAGAAGAAGCTTGGAGCACAACACACAATACTAAATGTAGTACAATTAGAATGTACAAAGATAAGTAACCCATTAGGGTAATAGGCATATATACAAGCCATGGGGAAAAAACCCCCTCAAGAGGGAAAAAAGTGCCTCGACAGTCCTAGTGTGTTCACACACATCACTACCTAAATATATCAACATGAGTAGTTGAAGTCTTGATTCATCCAACATTTAACTCTTAGCTCATTATAAGTACGTTTGAAGGTTGAATCCTTTGTACATAGTTTTAGTTCTTTCTTTCCACTTTTTGAATCTTTTGGAATCGACTTAGATATGATATCTGATTCTTTTCACAGAAGTCTAGGCTTAGCTAGTTGGAACAAGATAGCTAAATTAAATATCCTAGATAGATGTTCTATAAAAAAACCCTTTCAATTTTCAAAAAAATGATAAGTCTAAGTTGACTTATTCATTTGCATTTTCTTCTAGTTATCCAACAAAACTTTAATAGATTTTTAGAGTTCAGTACACTCTAGAACATAGAATTTAGAAATTGCTCATCAGATTGAAAATTCTTAACAACTCTTAACTACACAATTTTGAGAAAACTATCTTAAGTTGGATAAGTTTTCATTTTGGTTTGATTTGGTCTAGTCAGAATTAGGTTGACCACAAGTAAATGGAAATCTTTCTCCTGCATTTTATGTAGGATTTTCAAGCCCATTAGGACAAGGTAGTTCTCTAGTGACTTGAAACAAATCAAGTATATGTTAGTTGAGAGTGATCCACAATGGAAACATCCAAGTTAGATGCTTAGGCCAACCAAATTTCTAGTTTTCCAAATCAGATTTAACTGAATCAAGAGTTCTCAAAGTCTTGATAGTGATAAGAATCCCACCTTAGTTACTAATTCCATGCACCAGTCATGCCCAAAAATGGACTAGTAAGTGGAATCCACCCATTTCCTAGGTTTGTGCCTAGATCACATATTGAGAAATAGTGAAGTGGCAAGAAATGTTTTTTAGATCCATTCTTATAGTTCATTCACTACTTTTTAATTTGATCAATTTATCAAAATGCAAATCTAGAAGTTTTTTTGAATAGTTTTGGGGAGGAATCCCACCAAAGATATGAGACATGTTCTTCTGATTTTAGAACATGAGGCTCGAGGGTTGCCTACAATTACTATATGTAGCTTTATTTTTGAGTTCAAAAATCTTTTCCAAGGGGGGGGAGAATGTAATAAAGTAAGTCTATAATCTAAGGGTCCATCCTGTAGGTTTATGCACATTCAACTCCAGATTTAGTAGAGATCAATTAAGAGATATAGCTGTAGATATTTGAACTTTCGCAAGCATCAGAAGTTTTGTAGGTTGTTAAACCTTGTATATTATGACATTGAACAGGGAGGGGGGAGGGGGGGAGGTTTGTTGGAAACAATGTCATGAAAGGTACAAAATCCTCAACTCAGTACAACATATGATGGAGTCTTTAGTAGAATCTCCACAAAGAAAAGTGTGGGTTTGATGTTTTAAGTGAAACAATAAAAAAATCCAACCACTATGCTTGGGTTTGATACCCGATGGACACAAGATGGAGTTTTTTTTTGGCAAAATCTTTTATTAAAAAGCAAATTGTTTTTATTTTTGGTGCTTTGTGATTAGCAAAAAGATTGACAATAAGCTTGCATTTTCTTTTGGGAAGTATCTTTTCAAGAGCATCAAAACCATATAAGATATACATAGGCTCACATGTAATGATCTTCTCAAGGAGATCATCTCCTCGAGGAGCTATAGCACTAGCTTAACACAAGATTGAGGAAGATCTTTGGAGGTCCTCTCCTAGAGGAAGTGTTCAACACTTGGAGAGGTATGCTCTACTCTTGGAGTTACTTCGAGGAGTACCTATCAGCCTATCATCCGCACATTCTGAGTAACTATGAGTAACAAGTCTATTTTTGTTCTACTTGTTAACTCACTAGTTTAAATTTAGGTTAATCAAAATTTGGATTAGCTATAAAATATTTCTACATTCTTCATATTCTCCATATTCTCACACATACACACACTCTTTGTACCTCATAGGCACATTATTTCTTGTATTTAGCTCCTATTTCTGTCTAGATTAAGATATTGTCAGCTTCTATCATATTCACACATTGTAATTTGACATTGGAATATAAGATATTGTAGTTGAGCACCCTAACTTACCATACACTTTGAAAATAATGTTTATTCTCTCTCTATCTCTAACTCATCATGTTTTTGAGTATTAATGTGTGTATGGCAAGGTTCATGTGTTATAAGATTCTATGAACCTAAGAGTCATTATTATTGAGGCCCACCCCACTTCCGATATTTGGTATTAGAGCATAGTTGCAATACACCCTTAACAAGATGAGTGATTATAGACTTGAGAATGAAGAAAAGCTTGAAGAAATGTATAATTATCCAATATGGATTTATATGATGATGGATCTATTAGTATGAAATGACTTATCTAATATTGTCATGGGCACTTATCCAAGGCAGGGACAAGTCAAAGAAGAGGTTACTTCATCTTCTAAAAGAACCCCTGCTCATATTTTTCTTGATAGGAGGTTAGTGAAGAAGAAGGAACCACTTTATGATTAGGAGTCCATACTACTAGATTACTTCCAATAGAAGAGAAATTGAGATGGGACTCAAGGGATGCACAAGCACTATAACATATTGCTATGGGAGTCAAGAGGCATATTACACCCAAATCAGGTCGTACAGAACCTCTCGTAATGCTTGATTGGAGTTGGAGAATCCCTATTGGAGTAGAAACCTTGCTAGAAAACCTCATCTGAGGAGACAACTAGCCAACACAAGGATGAAAGTTGGTGAATAAGTTCAATCACATATTGTGAAGATCAAAGACTTATGAGATTATTCACTCAATGTTGGAGTCAACATTTTAGATGAAGAGATGATAAATACACTTCTAAAATCACTTCCATAATCATACCATGCTTTTGTTACTTCTCGTATTCTTAGTACAAGAGATAGGGAACTTTCATTTGAAGAGGTACAATTCCTATTACTTGAAGATGAAGATCAACAAAAGGGTATCGAAGAGAATCATCAAGCCATGCTATCATCATTGAAGGGTAAGAAGAAGGAGAAAACGAAGGAGAAGAAGAGTCAACAATCCAAGAAGCAAACTAAGTTTTCTAATCTGAAGTCTTCTAGTCCTTCTCCTCATGCTTCCTCTACACCCAAATAAATGTCTTTGGCTAAATCTCATCAAAAGGGAGGATTTCATTGCAGTATGTAGAACAAGGATTTTTACTGAGAAGAATAAAGCATAAGATAATAGTGTTGAACATAAATCAAAATCTAAATCTTCAAAGAAAGAATCTTATGCATGTGTTACTCTTGAAGAAATATTTTTGATCAAGCAACATTAAATGCAATCTATGATAATTCTTGGATTTTTTATTTTCGAGCTATTAAGCATATGGCAGGTTCGCTTCTCCATAAACAAATCAATGTAGCTAAAAGTGTGCTTGGACTACCAAATATCTCAAAGCAACACATGATATACAAGGTTGGTGCATGTCAATTAGGAGAATCACACACTCAACCATTCACCAAGAAAGGATATATCCATGGAGACCTTCTAGAGATTTCCACATAGATGTTTGGGGACCAAGAAAAGAGCCATCAATCTAAAGCATATTTGATGAACATATTATCTTCAGAAGCTTTGGATGGTATGGCCACTTATGAAGCTCAGATGGAATGAGACCAAGGTTGGATCATTGCAAGATATTTGGATGCATTGGATATGCACACATACCATCTCAAATCATAGATAGATTAGACCCTAAGGAAGAGAAATGTCTATTTATAGGCTATGATCTTAATAGAAAAAGGTTATAGACTATATAGTCCTAGCAACAAAGGTTTTATAGTCAGTTGAGATGTTGCGTTTAAAGGTAATTGCATGAAGATCAAGTTACCATATGATTTAGAAGAAGATTCAAACACACTCAAGTAAGAGCACACATACACTTGAAGCATTGAGTTATTTTGAAGATGATCAAAAGGCTCCTAGGAAGAAATCAATTCATGAAACTAAAAGGCCAAGGCCAAGATGCAAGAGCTGAGGGATTTTTCAAAATCCTCTCAGTAAACCATTTGATCTACTAGGGAGAAGAAGAAGAAGAAGCCAGAGATGTATGGCTATGATGCATCTCTAGTGACTAAGCATTCTATCTATTTAGCACAAGACTTAAATTCTAAAGAGACCTCATCTTATGAGGATGCAAAGAAGAACCAAAATGATGAATGCTATGGAAGAAGAAATTGAAGCCTTGTAGGAGAATCACACTTGGGGACTCATGCCCAAGACTCCAACCATGAAGATCATTAGATCTGGATGGATATACAGATGGATGAAAAACTCTCATGGAACCATGAAGAGATAGAAAGATAGACTTGTGGATAAATGGTATGCTAAAACCCAAGGATCAAACTATGAGGAGAACTTCTTACTTGTGGTGAAGATGCCAACAATGAGAGTGCTTATGAGCACTATAGTTCCCAAGAAATGAAAGATATATCAAATGCATGTGAAGAATGCATTTCCAACTTGATGGATATCTAAAGAGGTTTATATGCCTCATCCCCTTGGGTTTCAAGATTCACATTTTCCTTAAAATGAGAGAAGCAATGATATTATCACCATTTGAGAGATCATAAGATGTACACATATCATCAGTAAATTTAAAAGCTTGGCCGATTTTGGCCAGTGTTAAAATTGATAACATTTTTTTCTTCATTCTTGGCTTACAATGGCATATGCCAAGGTGAAGTTATAACCATAGTAGTAGTAAGAATGATATTTTTAGCTCCCATGGCATGATAGGAGGAGTTGTTAGTACATGTCACGTTATTCTTTATAGAAGTAGGCTGAAGTGAAGTCAAGAAAACTACGTTGCAAGGTAGTATATTTGATTGTGTAAACATCAAGAGAGGAAACATTAGATTCTACTACAAGAATACACTTCTCATGAGAAGATGGGTCATAGCGTCAATGACTATATGACAGAACATTACAAGAATTATGCACAATTGAACTATCTTGTAAGTTTTCATCTACAAAAATAAATTGCTTTTTCAAATGCTTGATCTTTGTTAGAAAAGTATCCATTGAATCTCCTTCATTCATATGCTCACTATCCAATTGATCTCACTCTCCAATTGTTCTAAAAGTTAAGCAACATGAGCGTCATTTCTTTCCTGATATAGTGCCATAAGTGTATCCCAAGAATCTTTTTTGCTATTTCGCATTAGTGAATGTGAGGTATAATGTTAAATTTGATGGACAAAGCTATCAATGCATGTGCTTGTGCATCTCTGCCATCCCAATGAAGTTGCCCCATAGTAGTGCAACAAGAACCATAACAAGACCAAGAAATTGAAGATCATCATCTTCAACATAGCTTGGATAATCAACTATCACTATATTTGTAGATATAGGAGAACATATTTCAACACAGTTCACAATATACCACAAAGCTTTTACTGCTGATACATAATGCATTATGTATGTCCACAATGCGTAATTAGAACCATCGAAGGTATCCTCAAAACCAATATATAAAATATTTCATGAATTTTATCCATGGTCAATGACTATATATTCTAATGAAAATAATTGATTGTATCTGAAATGTTTGAGCAAGAATACCCAATGAACCTTTGCCAAATCTATAGCAAATTCTGAGAAACTTATAAAGGTGAACCGAAACATGTATATATGTTTGGCAAAAAAGGATAAGATTGCTTACATAGGCACTATGATAATACACTTTTAGAGGTTGAGAAGAGTTTAAATGAAAATTTCAATACCACACAACAAAATTGTTCTAAGCTACTAATGACCTCGAGTATGCTCACCAATTTTCATGAGATTATGAGACTATGAAGAAAAGGGTATTGATGATACCGTCAAGAAAGCAACAACTTTCTCTAATAACATTTTTTTGAGTTCAAGGATTGCATAAGCATGTAATGAACATAAAGAAGGAGAAGAAGCTTGGAGCACAACACAACCCTTGATTGTATTACCAAGTGAGTGTACAAACGAATGACATGTTATATTTAAAGATGCATACATAAGTCAGGGGAAAAAACCCCTAAATAGGAAAGAGACATTCTCCTATGACCCCAAGTCTATTCACACACATCATTACCAAAATATATCAATAAATAGTTGATAAATAATAACTTTTTGTTTAATTCTTGTTTGTTTTTTAAATCTCGCGTTTATTTGATGACACTAATGGAGGTTGCACTCTAGACCATAGGAAGCGTTCCCCATTTCCCTAAGGGTGATCTCCACTACGTTGCTTTTGATGAATGAGATGGTAGCCATGGAAATCAATGCCATGGACCAAACCCGTATAACACATTGAACAACAAGAACAAGAGAGGAGAAAGGAAGAGTGGCGAAAAGAGACAAGGATAGTGAGAAAAGGAAAGAGAGAGAGAGAGGGAGGAGAGAGAGATAGAGAGAGAGAGAGAAAGGTAGAGGGAGAGATAGAGAGCTCGAGGGAGTGAGGGAGAGGGAGAGGGAGGGCGAGAGGGAGGGGGCACTAAAAGGAATATGGGTGCAAAGCAACAATTAACATGACACAATTTTGTCGCTATAAAATTGCGTAAAGCATCGCAACAAAGCAACGATTAAAAAAGTATCACATAAGCGACACTAATTTGCATCACATAAGCAATGCTAATTTGCATTGCATAAGTGATGCTAATTTGCATCGCATAAGCGATGATAATAATCATCGTATATGTGATGCTACTTGTACAACCATTTAGGATGCATTAGCATCGCTTACACGTGTTTTTGATAAGAAAAAACATTGGAGGCTCTTTGATCAGCATTTACAAGCATCTCATCAAAGAACTCCCCAACGTTCACAATTGCATTGCGCTTACGAGTTGAAACAATTGCTTGTAGAATTGTTGTTTCTCTCTGTGTTTCTCTCTTTCTACTCCTTCTCTCTTTGAATTCTCTCTCTCTCTCTCTCTGCCTCTCTTTATTGCGGGTTATTCAAGAAGCTAACCAAGCAAAAAATACGTCTAACTATTGTAAGTATAATTTCAATTCTTTGTATATCATTTGAATTGTGTTATTTTCGTTATTTAGCATACTCACACTTATTGATATGCACATATACACTTATACATGATGAAGATGCACGTTCACACATATACACATATACACATATACACATGCACATACACACACATATATACACACACATACATGTGCACATACACTTATACATACACACACATACACAAGCATAGGCACAAACATTTCTACAACCACATGAAAAGACTTGCATGCATGCATTATTGCATATATACATACACATACACATATTAACACATACTTAAATACATGTATATGCACATCCACATGAATGCACATTCACATGCATGAGCATATATGCAAATGGAAATGCATCCACATGAGCATGCATGTTTCATACATATACACATGCATATACATACACTTGAATATGTTTATACACATACACATACATATGCACATATGTATATATACACACACATACACATATATACAAATATATATATGCACATACGTACACACACATATGCACATACACACACATGCACATACATACATATACAAATATGCATGCACATACACACATATACATATACCTTTACACATATACATGCACATACATATACACACACATACACATGCACATGCACATACACATATATACACATATACACTTACACATGCACATGCACATACATACATATACACACACATACACATGCACATGCACATACACATACATACGCATATACACTTACACATGCACATGCACATACATGCATATACACATATACATCTGTACATACATACATATACACACACATATTACACACATATACATGCACATTCATACACACACATATTACACACATATACATGCACATACAAACATACATATACACACATACCCATGCACATGCACATACACTTACACATGCACATACACATACATACGCATATACACTTACACATGCACATGCACATACATGCATATACACATATACATATGTACATACATACATATACACACACATATTACACACATATACATGCACATTCATACACACACATATTACACACATATACATGCACATACAAACATACATATACACACATACCCATGCACATGCACATACACTTACACATGCACATGCAGATACATGCATATACACATATACATGTGCACATACATACATGCACATATATACATAGATACATACATATACATGCATATAGATACACTAACACATATAGATATATACCTGTATGTGCATATATACATTTTATACGCACACAAGCACACATAAATATGAATGAATTATATAATTAGAGTAATAAAACACATGCTTAATATAAACAATAATAAAAATCAATAGAACAAGACTTTTCATTACTTAATACCATAGACATAATTTGAAACATAACTAAAATGAACAATATATATATATATATATATATATATATATATATATATATATATATATATATATATATATATATATATATATATATATATATATATATATATATATCCAATGTCATAATCAAGAATCCTAATCATCATCATCATCCTCATCCTCATCATCAAGATCATCTGCATGATCTAATGTATCTGTGTGAGCACCCTATGACGATGGAGATCATCCCTCTTATGTCTCTCTCTCCACCTCATCCATATCTGCCTCTCCATAATACTCTTGTATTACATATAACAAACATAAATAAATAAAACAATTAAAACATCCATAAAAAAAAATAATTAAATAAAATTTAATAATACTGAGAAATTCATCTGAATGATCTCGCATATACTCACTCAAACGCCGATATCCGAAATGTGTAGCATACTCAATCTCATGTTTTGTAGGATATCGACCATAGTCCTTTTGTTGCATTGAAAAAAATAAAAAAGATTAGTTTCTTGCGTTTTAATGAAAATAAAAAATATACTTACAATAACACATATACTTACAAATTTAGCTACAAAACCTTGATGGCCCATTTGGCCTAAGTGCAATGTGTGGCCCGCCTCAACTCTCTTCTTTGCGGCAACCTATTTATTTAGGAGAAAAGAAATACATAAATTAAATGTAAAAAAGTAATAAAATATATGAGAATTATAAATATAAACTATTAATTTTTCTATGCCTTCTACTGAGGAAATGACTCCTGAAGATGTTGCTATCTACAAAAAAAGTGCCATATCTCAGGTGGTATGTTAGTTCGCCTCTTATTTTTTTCTACCATAAAATATCTCCTGTTATTCTAATCTCAAATAGAAAAAAAGAATCAGAATACATACACATATATACATGCACATACACATACACACTGTAAATATGTATATGTGATTGTTTTTGTATGTAAATAATCAGATTACTAATATCTAAAACGATTATTTGTAGATTCAAATCAATTAGACAGAACTCCACCACCCTCTCCTAATCATGCAAGGACTATATACTATCAAATATTTGATAGATAAATAACTGATATTTTTTTTTTTCTTCTTATAATCAGATTCTGATCAATCATAGGGCACTCCACCAGCTCCTACCCATGCAACCACTTCACATGTGTCCTCCGATAGGAATTATGATGAATTTGACTATCAAGAGCATATTATATGTTGGTGTAACTCTTTCTATGGCACGTATTGAAGACCACGGTTGGAATGTATTGAACATGAGGTAGAGTATGGTACTTTTGAGCATGCAAAGCCAACATGATAATGCTTGGGTATGTATTTTTTCTGTAAATTAATGTCATTATTTTATTTAGAAAACATATACAAAATCAAATTACTGTTGATATACAAGAATAATTGTTCGATGATGATGATGATGATGATGATAATTCTCATACTCATAATGTTAATATACATTGTACTCTTCATATAATTGTTGTTCATCAATTATAAGAAAAGGTTTCTAGAAATCCTCTAACTCCTATTTTAGAGACTGAAATGGTTGGGGATTATCCATTGCCAGCTCGTCATCGTTTTTTCGTATAAACATATGATAGAAGAAGATATGGAGGATGGAATAGAGGACCACTTCCTTTAGATGGAGAGGTTTTTAACTTTTGGGGTAATCGCTATATGATTGCTCCATCCACTATTAGTAATGTTGGTCATGGTCTCTTTATTGTAGAGGATTTGTATGTGCATCTGGACTCTGAAGTCACTCTTATGTCCTTTTGTGGTCCTATATATGGATGGGGAGATTGGCATTGACTTGCACATTATGTTCAAAGCATGAGTACTTATGAAATATGCTTGAATGGAGCATCCCTTAATAGTACAAGGATTTCACATGTAGAAAATGAAAGGTTATATATTGCTGGAAGACCTTACACGCATGGAAATATAGCAAGGTTAACAAATAGTGGTCGAGGGTTACATAGTAGTTCAAGGACTAATTGCCCATTTGAGGAGCGTGAAAATAGTCATGAATCACCATACATGAGTAGAGATGCATCAAGAAACATAGTTTTCAATGCTATTACTACATTACATGCTAGTGACGAATTATTAATGAATTATGGATGGCGTAGACCTCCAAGAGCACCTTTTAGCTAGAGAGAGAATGAAAATTTTCTATCCATATTTAATAAGTTATATATATTTAATTTTATGTTTAAAGTTTAATATTTATTCATTTATGGAATATTAATGATTTTATTCATGTGTTTAGATTCCAATGTATGTTGTTGATGATATTCCTCCACACCATTCACAATTGCCAGTAAGACCTCATTTATCAGAAGCTTCTATGAGGAGGCTACACAAAAGTGATCCTGTGGAATATGCAAGGTTGAAACACCTATATTCAAAAGAACATAAAGTACAAGATTTGTGTGACAATGATGAAGATGATGGCATGTTAGATTTTATTGAGGATTGGTATCAAAATGACAGTGAGAGCATTGATAGTTATAGAAATGAAAAACATCTTTGAGAGGAATGTCTAAAGCATGTATATGAAGGAAGTCTTCTTACACGACTAAGTGCAAGCTTACTTATTCTCAATCTTGAAAATCCTTATGGATGGAGTAATGTATCTGTTTTGGCACTATTAAGGTATAATTTATATATATATATATATATATATATATATATATGCATAAATATATACATATATATACATGAATGTATACACACATATACGTGCATTCACATGCTATGAGACTAAAGTCAAATTATACATACCTGTATCGAATGAAGATATTTTGTCCATCTAGCCTTTGGAATTGCTTCTTCCTGACACATCTGCTTCTCCTATTCCACTCGACATAATACATGCACTACTAACTCTTTTATGAATTTCTCATACAAATATTGAGCATGAGTTAGCAATAGAGGTATTAAGCCTTTTGAAAAGTAGGAGAGGTAATTTATCTCAAAGATTTTGAAGGATGGAAGAATAATTTAAAGGATGGGTAGACAAAAAGTGTTCAATCAGTGCAGGTTTTTGGTTTTACCTTAGCTAAGGTAAGAACAAGAACTTCCATTGAATGAACACTTTCTGTCCACCCATACTTTAAAACTATTCATTCATATGCCAAAATCTTCGAGATAAATTTGCTTGTCTTATTTTCCAAACAACCTAATACCTTCATAGTTAATTGATACTTAATCCTTGTAAAGAAATATGTAACTCTTAGTTACCAATGCACATAATAGATTGACTATATAATGGGAGATAGCCAAACAGTTCAGTCGTCTAGATATCTATATGAAAGTCTGCAAACCACAATAAACAAAAAGAAAATTAAAAACGAAAGCAAATATACACAGCTACAAATGCATACATACATACACATTCATACATACATACATATACATTTATACACATATATACACACATACACATACATATATGCATACACATGAACATACACATCTATACATACATAAACACATATAAAACACATATACACACATACATATGCATACACATACACATATGTATATGCATGCACATGCATATACACATCCACATACACATACACATAAGCATACACATATTCAAAATTATATGCATATATAAATACATATATATATATATATATATATGTGTGTGTGTGTTTATTTATTTATTTTCTTATTAATATGTCCTTTTTTCATGAACTTACAGGTTGTTATCTAAAAAGTTTTTACAAGCCAGAATATTCTTCCTACCTCACATGATGAAATGAAGAAGATAATCAACAATCTTGGTATAGATTATCAATGTATACATGCATGTCCTAACGATTGTATTTTATATAGAGGTGAATATGCAGACTCTTTGACATGTCCAAAATGTCTATCTCCTCGATATAAGAACGAAGAAGGTAAAATCCCAAAAAAGGTATTGAGACATTTTCCAATGGCTCCATGGATTAGACATATCTTTCAAAGCCCCGAATTATCAAAGCTTTTGACATGGGGACATGATCATAAAAGTACTGATGGAATAATCAAAATTCCTCATGATAGTGTTGATTTTCAGCATAGTGACTCTACATGGCTTGATTTTGCACAAAATCCACAGAATCTAAAGTTAAGAGTTGCATTAGACGGGGTTAATCCATTCTCCATGAAATCCAGTAAATGCTTAACATGGTCAGTGGTAGTCATAAACTACAATCTTCCACCATATCTTAGCATTAAAAAGGAACATTTAATGCTTTCACCTTTAATCCCAAGAGAAAGACATGTTAAAGATATCAATATATATCTTGCTTCTCTCATTGACAATCTCAAAGCGTTATGGAGAGGTATTAATGTCATTGATGTATCGAAAAGAATCAATGAAAAATATATTATGGTTCGTGGTATTGTGGCTTGGACTATTCACAATTTTCCAGGATATGGTGTTTGTTCAGATATTGATGGACTTTTTTTACTCAATATGCATACAAATAAATGTGAGTTAATCTAGTTATATTTTATTGTTTTCATGATGCAAGAATAGCTACTAAGGATTATAAAGCTTGTCCATATTGTGGTGATTGAGAATCTAAACAAAAATAGTTATCTTTGACATCGATGATTCATGCCTGATGATCATCCATTAAGATCTAAAAGAGTAGCGATACATTTTAATGGAAAGCTTGAAACAGGTCAGTGTGCAAAACCTATGATGCCTATGGATCGGTATTAAAAATGGATAGATGGAACTTTGATACATTGAGAACCAGAAATCTTCAATGATGATGAAGATAATGAGACTATGAAGAGAGGTAAAGGAAAATTGGAACTTGTAGAGAATATATCAATATGGTATTCTTTGGAGTGTTGGAAAGAGTTAAAAGTATGTCATCTTCTTGATCGTATGCATATATTCAAGAATATTGGTTATTCATTATGGCAAAATCTTCTTGGACTAAAAGATACCATAGCATCAAGGAATGATTTGAAGGATCAAAACTCAAAACCAAAGTTATGGCCAGTTTTTGATAGACATCGACAGGAAAAGACTTATGCACCTACTCCTTGGGTACTTACGACAAAAGAGATATAGACTATCAACAATAGGATTCAATTTATTCAGAATCCTATAGGGTATGGAGCATCTTTCCAGAACATGTTTACTATGGATGATAAGAGCTTATATGGGTTAAAGACCCATGATTAGCATAATTTTTTGAAACATATTTTACCTTTGGTTATCAATGGATGTACAACGAAAGGGGTACAACATGTGATCTATCATCTTGGATTGTTTATAATGTAATTATGATACTTTTATATTTAATATATATGAATATTTGATATCTTTAATTTTTTATTTAACTTCTTTATAATTTTTTAATGATATATACAGGTGGATTACATCAAAAGAGATTGAAAAAGACTCGATCCCAAAAAAGAAATGTGAATGCAAAGAGCTACTATCTTTGATGGAGAAAGAGCTTCCTACTTCATTTTTAGATATTCAGGTTTATCTATTAATCCATCTTGTAGATGAAATAGAGATTGCAGGTGTTGTCAACACTTGATGGATGTTTTGGGTCGAGCGATTTATGGGAATATTAAAAGGTTATGTGCAGCAAAGAGTGAAACCAGAACGATCTATGGCAAAGGGTTGGATGCTTGAAGAGTGCATGTACTATGTTAGTGAGTATGGCAAAGGGTTGGATGCTTGAAGAGTGCATGTATGGACCAACAAATCTTCTTCAAAAATAACAAACAAGTTATTATTAGGTAAGGGAGTTCTATTTTTATTTACATTTCAAGAAAAAAATGATGTTTATACTTTTTTAGCATATAATAGGGAATGCATGCAAGCATTCCTTAGTGAGTACGAACAAGAACTTCAAAATCTCTGAAGTAAAAGACAGAGAAACAAAAGATATAGACGTAATCTCAATAATAATGAGATTACAAATATATCTTCTTTCATGGTTGGCTATATACTCGTTTGCAACGTGCCAATCGAAATAATGAAGAAATCTCAGATGAGCAGAGAGAGTTAATTATAGGTTGTGAAAGAAAGGTAATTTTATTTTAATAATACTTTGTTTTTTTCATATATGTATATTAGTTTCTCTTTAATAATTTAATTTCTTTTGTAGGCTCGAATGTTCTTTAATATGTGGGCTTTTGGACATCATATTAGAATCAAAGCTATTGATTCTTTAAGTAAAAGAGAGGATTCTAGTATTGTTGCTTCTTTCAAGCAACTATCACATGCTAGTTCAAAAGACATGAACCTTATATATGGCGAACTAAGTTATGTAGGAACTATTGTTGGTACCTACAGAATATCATTTTGTACATTCAAACATGTAGGAAAAAGTTTATATCTTTTATGATATTGTTTATTATTTTTTTAAGCACCTAATAATGGTTTTTGTTTTTAAAATATTTTGATAGGTGATTTTGAATGTTGACTGGTTTTGAGCCGAGTATAAAGGTAGTAATTCCACATTGACAAAGGAACTATCTAGGTTTTGAGCAATCGATTCTTCCAAGGTAATGCAATCTACTAGAGAACCATATATTCTTCCTAGGCATATTGAACAAGCATTATTTTATAAAGACCCTGATGCTCATCCTTGGTGGCAAGCCATTCATGCTCAACCTAGAGGTAGGTCATTCTTTGAGCAATTTATTGTTAGAGAGATCGATGAAAGTCCTCTTGATGATTCACCATTAGATACTGATACATCAACATCTGAAAGAGAAATTAGAATTATTATACATGATAATGATACTAATCTTTTTGATGAGGAGGATAATACTCTACATGCTGATTGTACTGATGATGAAGAGGAATTACCAAAAATTGACATTAATCCATCACTGAATTATATCATTCATGAGAACACAGATTTAACAATAGAAGAAATAAATGAAATCAATAAGGATAGAAGATGAGACTATATTGATGTCTTACCAAAATGATGGCAATAATGAAACCATATGAGTAGATTGTATAGTAAATCATATTCTAGCTATCGATCAAGAACTTGAATCATTTGAATGGATATCAAATAAAAGATTCTTCTTTATTCAACTAGAATATCGATGAATCCTACTAGAGAGATGAAATCATGTTCTTTTAAGTTAGAACATGAAGCTCGGGGGTATGCCTAATTATTTTATATATAGCTTTATCGTCGAGGAGAAAACTTTTGTCATGTATGTATGCACATGTGTGTGTATTTATGTGTATTATATGTATACATGTGTTAGTATGCACATATATATGTTTCATGTATATGTATGTGTGTGATATATGTATACACGTGTTAGTATGCACATGTGTATATATGAATATGCATTTCTGTAATATATGCAAGTGTGTTTATAATTATGTATGTATGTATAAGTATACATGTGTGCATGTAGGCATGTATATGTGATGTGTACATGTATATATGTATATGTGTATATGTGTAAATGTGTATATGTAAATATGTATGCATGTATATGTATACATGTGTGCATATAGACATGTATGTGTGATGCATAATGTATCTACTCCATTTTATATTTATGTATCTGTATCGACATGATGTTTATGTATCTTTATATATATTATGATACTCGTTGATTCGAGTAGCTATATATAGAGGCATAAGGTTGGGAGGAGAGACATCTCTCTAGTAGGTGGTTGGAGGAATAGATGCAATGTGTACATATACTTCAATCATATAGCTAAAAGGCTTAATTAGAGTTTCTAAATTGAGTTCTATAAAATCCTAATCTCAAAATAAGCGCTTTTAAATTAGGGTTTTTTAAATAGGGTTTTTGAATTAGAATATTTATAATAGGGGTTTTGAATTAGGATATGTACACACACACACACATACAAACACACAGACACACACACACACACATACATATATATATATATATATATATATATATATATATATATATATATATATATATATATATATATATATATATATATATATATATATATATATATATATATATATATATATATATATATATATATATATATATATATATATATACTTATATATATATATACATATATATATATATATATATATAT